>LNAC01000277.1:954598-1009313 GCA_002007465.1 Ailurus styani
GTAGCTGTCCTCCACATCCGCCGTCTCCTTGGGAGAACAGTTATTAATGCCTGATAATGCCTAGCGGATTACCCTCAAAGGGACATTTACTTCTGAGCTCCACATAAAGCCCCACTTAGCTCAAAATAACAAACCTGCCATGTCTCGAGTCAGACTTTCCAAGTGCCTGGCACCTAGTAGGTGCTCAAGAAATATTTCAATGATTAATGGAGGGAATTTCAGGCATCATAGTGGATTGCTCAGGGGCATCCTTGAGGCCCAGGGACTTTCCTAGGACCATTCCAATCACCCCACGGAGGGTGGTTTCCTGTTCCAGTTACTCAGAAGGTCAGCCCTTCGGAAGGGCACCAGACTTTGATTTCCTGAAGGGTTGAGACTGATTACAGTCTAAGCTTGGGGCGCTTTCTCCCTCCTCTTAAAGCTTCGCTTGGGTGGATGGGTTCCCAGTGGGAGTGATAGAAAGCTCACCACTTAAGTCATTTAAACTTTGGCTGCCCAGGCCTTAAAAAAAAATGCCCTTGGGACTGATCCTGAAGTGCCTGATAGAAGTTAAATGGCTTAATAGATCCTGGCAGCTTCAGAAGGACTAATGGCTCCGCATTAATTGGGTACAAAGAGTGAAGATGAATCTCTGAAAAGGTATTTCAGATTTGCCCATTCAGCTATCACCGACTTCCCAGCATCACTTCGGTCGACCCCCAAACTGATGCTGATTATTCACGAAGTATGGACCTTCCAGATTTGCATTAGCCTTCATCCACCCGATACTCTCGTTTGTCCCCTCAGCAGACATGCACTGAGTACCCACCATGGGCCAGGCTTTGTGCCCAGGGCGAGAGAGAGACGCCCTTCATTACTGTCCCTGTCCCCATGAACTTCTATTTTGGAAGGCAAAGGATGAGCACTAGAAACAAGCCTGGTGCTTTCATTGGTCCTTCATTTGATCGGAGGAGATTTGAGGGAGAAGCCACGAACGAGTCGTGGCTCTGCCCAGGCTGGCGGGTGGCAGCACATCTTCCCAGTTGCGTGGGGACTGGAGGACTGTGCCAGGCCTCCGAGGTGGGCAGGCAGGCAGGCAGGCACTCCTGGCACAGGGAGCCCCGTGCCCCCAGAGCTGGGGGAGCGGGTGACTCATGCAGGGAGTTGCGGGGGAGCACACAGTGGCCCAAGGGAGGGAAGGGGTGGTGGGAAGGTGGGCAGGAGACCAGCGGAGGAGTCTCTGCCATGACTGTGTGTCGCTGAAGGCTTGGATCATGGATGTAACAAGTGTGGCTTGGTGTTGTGCAAGAGGCAGGGAGCTCAAGACGCCTGTGAGAGGGGATGAGATCATGAGCAGGGGAACCTCTTCTGAGAGTCAAAGACGCCAAGCCCTGGTCTGAAGCTGTGTTTAAATTCTTGCTGCTCTGTCTAGTAGCAGTAGGATAGTGCACAGCTCACTTAACCTTGCTGAGCAACCTCCTTGGGGAGAAGAGCGAATGGTAAGATACCAAAAAAAGAGTATCTTCGGCACTGGTTGCAAGTGACCAAAAGCCTCCTTGAGTTAGCTCAGGTTAAAAAGAATTTATAGGAAATCTCATGTATGCTCAGGGCAGGAAGCCTTGCTGCTGGAGGCTGTTCTCTCCATTCCTCTCGTCTCTGGTCCCATCTGAACACATGCGTTCTTCAGCTTGCCTTCCTCCGTGTGGCCACACACGCATGGCCAGCAGCTGCCCCACATCCCAGATCACAGAATTCACCATCGGAAACTTCTGCATCTCTTCTTTTCCTTCCGGTTGGACAAATCCGGGAACGTTGACAGACCGAGCTGGAGCAGGGTGCTCTTCCACTGACAGTCAATGGGGACAAGGAGCGAGATACTGTGATTGGCCAGTATGGGTCTGGTGGCCCCTCTTCAGCTGGAGCCCCCATTCAGAACTCAGGGTCGTAGTGTGGGAAAGCGCATTCCCTGGACGAAAGGGTGCAAGGAGGGACACTTACCAGAAAAGGAGGAGAGAGGTTGAGCAGAGAAAGCATTAGACCAGCATCACAAAATACTTGGTAGGTGCAACAACAACTTGTGACTATAAGGTATTGCTCACTCTTTGAGATGGTACTTCTTTGGATTCATCTCCCTAGTTTCAGTGTACGGAGGAGTTACTGACGTAGTAGGGACTTCATAAAAAAAAAATGGTATTGAGGTAGTGGATAGTTAGACAGCATACATGCGGGAAGTCAAACTTGATCGGAGATTAGGTCTAATGTCCACATGTACTGCAGAAATCTCATATAATCAGTATAACCCTTGAAACCTCCCCCAGGGAGACACCATGTTGAAAAAAACTACATACCATCTCTCAGTAAGTTTGACAGAACCATTTTTCCTCCAAGTTGGAACAGATCACTGTTTCCTTTGGTCAGACACCAGACGAAGCAGTTGGTTTCATTTAAGAGTGACACTTTATGAAAAACTGCATTAACATCAGAATCCATTGAGTGTGGGGAGATCCTGAGGAGGAGGGCCAGATTCCCCTCTGTCGTCTCAGGCGCACTGAAGGGAATGGTGGGTGCAATTGCTTGGCAGGTGGAGTTATTATTTTTCTCTTACTGAGAATTGCTGAACAAATATAGATGAAATTGTGTGTATCAAATGAGTATCTCGCATCATATTCTCATGTTTATTTTTCGTATATTGTCTGGTACTCATCTAATAGAATGTGTGTATTCAGAGAGTTAGGAAGCCTGGCTGCCCTGTTCACAGCAGACTCTCCAGTACCTATGACCATGCTTGGCACACAGAAGGCTCTTGGTAATTACGTGGTGAGGGAACGACTGCAGTGCCCAAGGCATCACACTTAGTCCTGAAGGGGTGAGAGATAAGGAGATCAGTGAAAGTGGACATGATCAATGTAATAAGATAATATGCTAGGACATATCGGAAAAGACAGGAAAAGACAATAGTGTCGAACTGTCAATAATAGAAGAAAGAATTCTGGGGTACTCTTAGAGGAAGTGGGACCTAACTCTAGGATAGTCTTCCTGCCTTTTCCTCAGAACTCCATCCTTTTTGCTTCTCCATTCTTTCAGAGAAGTCTTCACTTTCCTGCAGCCCAGAGCAAGTTCAAATCCAAGGACTTAACTTCAAATACACACTGGTGCCTGGAGCTCGCTTCCTAGGGACTTCCTTGCTCACAGAGGTGTCTGGGGCAGGGAGGAATTCTCACACGGGCTGCTGATCTGTTAATACCAAAGCTGAGAGCAAGTTTCTCTTGTCTGAGCTTGGGGAAGCCTGACATTATAATGACTGGTCATGACGATTAGGTGTTGACTTGGTTACCTCCTAGCGGAAGGGGTCTTACATTCTGTTCTCCCCCTTCATGGTCCACCCTTGCTTTGTGGAGTAGAACCATGGGCTGCCTGCCCTGACTGCTCATTTGAGTGTGTGATCCTAAATTCCAGAGCAAATCTGTGGGACAACCCCACCTCTGTTCTCACAAAACTGTTTGAGGAGAAACTCCCTTTTCTGTCCTCGTGGGTGAGAGAGGAAAAAGGGATGCTCTGCCCGGCCTCACCTGCTCTGGTCTGGCAAGAGTTTCGATTCTGGTGGCTTTAGTCTCATGCCCTGATGTGGCCATGTACCTGGGATCTTGGGGGATCTCAGGGCAACCACAGCATGGAAGGAAACAGCCACCTGGCTTGCTACTTATTTATTTTATTTCATGTTACTGCAGAAAAATTAGAAAGTATGCACCGGATGGGGCACCTGGGTGGCTCAGTTGGTTAGGCGTCTGACTCTTGGTTGCAGCTCAGATCATGCTCTCATGGGTGGTGAGACTGAGCCCCGTGTGGGGCTCTGCCCTCAACACAGAGTCTGCTTGAACTGTCTCTCCCTTTGCCCCTCCCCCCACTCTCTCACTCACTTCTCACTCTCTCTCTCAAATAAATAAATAAAGAAAAAAAAATAAAGTCTGCACTGGATATAGGAGATACTCTTCCAGACTTAAAAGTCTCTCTCCATTTATGGATATACATACAAATACAAAAATAAGATCCCATTATCATTTTGTCACCTGCTTTTTTCACTTTTACTATGTCATGAGCATCTTTCAATGTTAAGAAATACAAATTAGCCACATTTACCTTATGGCTCCCTAATATTGTGCCATAACTTATTCAATAGCCTCCTGTCACTGAACATTCGTGGTTTTCCACTTTTTGATATTACTGTAGGCCATGCTGCAATAAAACTTCTTGTACATACTATCACACTCTTACTTGATAATTTCCTTAAGAGAAGTTCCTAGAAGTAAGATTATAGAATCAAAGGATATATACATCTTGAATGTTGGATCAATCCTATCATCAGTGGGGGGGCACCAATGTGGTACATACATTGTTTTTTGTCTTTACCGCTCTGAGATCTTGTGTCTTTTTTTAATTTTACCTTTTTTTCCATTTAAATTCAATTAACCAACATATAATACATCATTGGTTTCAGATGGAGAGTTCAATAATTTATCAATTGCATCTAACACCCAGTGCTCATCACATCATATGCCCTCCTTAATACCCATCACCCAGTTACCCCATCTCCCCCACCCATCTCCCTTCCAGCAACACTCAGTAATTTAAAATTTTGATTTCTAGTCATTTTGGCCATTTTAAAAAAGATTTATTTATTTGAGAGAGAGAGAGCTTAAAAGAGCAGGGGAGAGAGAGAGCAAAGGGAAAGGGAGAGAGAATCCCAAGCAGACTCTCACTGAGCATGGAGCCCAACGCAGGGCTCGATCTCACAACTCTGAGATCATGACCCGAGCTGAAACCAAGAGCTGGACGCCTAACCTACTGTGCCACCGGGTGCCCCAATTTTGACCATTTAAGAAATATATATTTAATATCTCTTTAAATTTCTTCTTTTGGGATTGCCAGTTTGTGGGAGATATTTTTATAACATGAAGCAAAATAACTTCCATTCACAAATTCGAGCAATTTGAAGCATGTTTGTTTTATTGCTTTCTACTTTCTCTTTTCTGTCTTTTCCACCTTTTCTGGATAGGACCTATGTTACCCCTACTCAACCCTCATCTTTGCACATTCAACCATTGGGTTCTGGTCCCCCAGCCTGTCCCTGCTGTGGCTTGTGGCCAGCATGACACTCCCACCCCCAGTTGCCCCAGACATTCCTCAGGACAGGATTTGGTCCATGTTTCCATCTTATAAACACAGGCAATGAGCCAGAGACTGGGCTGAGACCTGAGAGGTTAAAAATAAATAAAACACAATTACTGTTCTCCCGAGCTGAGCATCTTTCTAGTAGTAGACTCAGACATACTGTAAGTCACTCATGCAAGGCAGACTCTGAGATACACACTAATGGAAGTGAAATGGGTCTGGAGGAGGAGATAATAGTTCCAAATCTTGGATCTCAGATGATTTCTTAAAGAAAGGTATTTCAAGCAGAACGAACAGTATCAGTCAGAGAAAGACAAATACCGTATGATTTCACTCACACCTGGAATTTCAGAAACAAAACTGATAAATATAGGAGAAGGTAAGGAAAAGTAAAATAAGATAAAGACAGAGGGAGGCAAACCGTAAGAGACTCTTAACTCTGGGGAACAAACTGAGGGTTGCTGGAGGGGATACGGTGGGGTATCCACTGAGGGGTAGGGGGATATGATAACCGGGTGATGGGCAGTAAGGAGGGCACGTGATGTGATGAGCAGTGGCTGTTTTATGCAACTGATGAATCATTAAATACTACCTCTGAGAAGCACCTGGGTGGCTCCATCGGTTCAGCGTCTGCCTTCGGCTCGGGTCATGATCCCAGGGTCCTGGGATCGAGCCCTGAATCAGGCTCCCTGTTTAGCAGGGAGCCTGCTTCTCCCTTGGGCTTGTGCCGCTCCCCCTGCTTATGTTCTCTCTCTCTCTCTCTCGTCAAGTAAATAAGTAAAATCTTTAAAATAATATAAATACTACCTGTGAAACTAGTAATACACTATATGTTAACTAACTTGAATTTATATAATTAAAAAAAAACCACAACTACTTAGTAAGTAACATGTACCAGGCTGACATCTGTTATTGCTAATTCCTTCAACACTACTTTACAGTTGAGGAAAGGAAGGCTTAGGGAGGTTGAACAACCTGCCCAACGCTACCGGGTTGTGTCAGAATGGGGATTTGAACCTAGGTCTGTGGACAGTTGCTTCTTGCCTTCCAATTACTTGTCTGAGCACAGGTTGTAGGGTGGAGAGTATGCAGAGCACAGGATTCTTGGGCGCTTGGGGCTGAGGAGGCAGGACTGGTATACAGGGCTAAACAGCAGAGAGGAGAGCTATGAATGAGCTGGCTAGCAACTACTGTCTCTACCATCCTGCAGGTCTCAGTTCAGGTGTCACCTCCCCCAGGAAGCCTTCCCCGACTTCCTCTAGTCACCTCAATGTCCACCCTCACCAACTCCCACTTGTGGGTGTGACCCTATTCCCTCCTTTCCCATGAACTTACTCATTGTGTACGAATTATCTACTCATTGGTTTCTGCTGGGCAGAAAGCTCATTGAGGGTGGGGCCATGTCCAATTGTCTTTACATTCCCAGTTTGTGAGTTAGAGAATGAGAGGCATTGGGGCACTGGGTGTGCAGGAGAGGCCATGAATAGGTTCGCAGCTTGGCAGGATTTGGCAGGAGGTGATGGGGCTGAGGACAGGGAGGAAAGAAAACCCTGAGGATTTAACCAGACTGGGAAGAGATGCTGGGTGCAAGAGGAGAAGCAGCGGTCTCTCCCTTCCCACAGGAAGGGAGGCAGGGTATGAAGTTGGGAGAAGACATGGCATTTTGTTTATTTTATTTTTTATTTTTAAAATAAGATTATTTATTTGAGAGAGAGAGAGAAAGAGTATGGGGAGGGTGTGCAGTGGGAGAAGCAGACTCCCCACTGAGCAGGGAGCCTGATTAGGGACTTGATCCCAGGACCCGGGGATCATGACCTGAGCTGAAGGCAGATGCTTAACCAAGAGAACCACCCAGGCTCCCAGAGATGGCGTTTTAAATTCACAGAGTGTAATGCTGGCAGGGCCAATGCTAAAGGTGACCTTTGCTCTCGTCTGAGACTATTTGTGTCCAAATTCCAGCTCCACCACCTGACCCCCTTAGAACCTGTGCCAACTTAAAGAACTGTAGCTCAATTTTTCTCACTGGTAAAATGGGGCTGTGAGTCTGACTGTGCTCTAAGGCTGAGGATTAAGCTGAGGTTCGGTGTACCAAGGCTAACATCACTGTCTCCCTCTTTCTCTGGGCATCTTGATTCTTCAAGGCTCTGCGTTAAATGCAGAGTGTGAACGGTGTATGTGCTTCTCCTGGGAACTTGAACTCCTGCAGCCCGAGGCTGGGCTGGTATCGGCAAATAATCTGTAGCAGAGTTTTGGTATGTTTGTTTAAAGTTTTGGGCTCTGGGGTCACAGGGTCTGGGTCAGACTTACTAGCTCCAAACTTACTAGCTGTGGAATCTTGAATTTCTTGCCTAACCCCTCTGTGCTTCAGACTCCTTTCCTATAAAACAGGGATAATAATAACAGTGTGGGTGTCTCATAGGGTTGTTTGTGAGAGTTAAGTGAGATAGGACGTGGCTTTTCGATAGACACGGTAACTTCCGAATTGCTCATCATGGCCCACAAGTCCCCATGTGCTCTGACTTCTTTGCACGAATCCAAGGGCTACCCCACCAGCTCCTGCCCCTACCCCATCCCCACCCCTACTGCTCTCTAAGCATGCTCTCACCTCAGGGCCTGGGCACTGCTGGCCCTGTGGCCAGACCCATTCTCCTTCTGGGTCTTTGGAAATCTTTCTCCCTCCCTTCATTCAAGTCTGCTCGATGTCACCTCCTCAGAGCAGTCTCCCTGGATCTCCCTGCTTCACTAGCTTCCCTCCTGCCCTATTCCTTACTTTATTTTCTAGATCAGCTCTTGCCTGATGTAATATTCATGTTTATCTGTGCATTGTCTCTCCCTCCTGGAATGTTAGCTACATGATCACAGGGACCTTGCCTATCTCGCTCACTGACGTGACCCACTGTGTACAAAAGCAACAGGCCCAGAATATAACAAATATTCATGGAACGAGAGAGTAAGCAAATTTCTTAGCACATACTTGACACTCTAAGGACCCATTAAATGTTGGCACTTGTGATTCTCAACATTATCATTATTACTGTGGAAAGTCCAGGTTATTTGGGTTAGGGCAGGAACTCCAGAGTAGAGTGCCTGGGTTTGAATTCCAGCTCTGCCCTTTGTTAGTGTATAGTGTAATGTGTAGTGCACCATACACCCCGCGGGCCTCACCTTCACTGTGGTGAGGAGCAAATGGGTTGATCCGTGGGAAGCACTAGGGCTGTGCCCGAGAAAGGGAAGCCCACCATACATGTGTTGGTCATAATTATGATGGCTTCCGTGGCTTGTGCTTAGCCATAATCCACCAAATTGTACAGGTTTTCAGAAGAATGGATGCCAAATTACATTTCTTCCCTCTTCTATACTTTATGGGGTTTTTTTCTTTTTTTTTGCTTTTTCAAAAAATCGAGGTCAAGTTCAGGTAAAATAAAATCAACCATTTTTTTAAAAGATTTTATTTATTTATTTGACAGAGAGAGAGATAGGTCACAAGCAGGCAGTGAGGCAGGCAGAGAGAGAGGGGGAAGCAGGCTCCCTGATGAGCAGAGAGCCTGATGCGGGACTCCATCCCAGGACCCTGAGATCATGACCTGAGCTGAAGGTAGAGAGGCTTAACCCACTGAGCCACCCAGGCACCCAAAATCAGCCATTTTAAAGTGAACAATTCAGTGGGACTTAGTATGTTCACAAAGTTGTGCAAGGATCACCTCTATATACTTTGAGAATAGTTTCATCAGCCCAAAAAAGAAACCCTGTAATCCATTAAGTAATCATCCCCCTGATCCCTCTCCCTTGAGTCACTAGAAACCCCTCCTCTCTTTGCTGGGTCATATGGTAACTTTGTATCTACCTTTTTTGACGGACCACCAGACTGTGTTTCAACGTGGTCCCACACTTGTACATTCCCCCATCAGTGTATGAGGGTTCTCATTCCCCCACATCCTCACCAACACTTATTTTCTGTCTTTCTGATTCTCGCCGTCCTAGAGGGTGTGAAGTGGTATCTCACTGTGGTGTTGATTTGCATTTCCCCAATGACTAATGACCTTGAGCCTGTTTTCCTTCCACGGATATTATTGAACCTGAGGCAGGACTTGGTCGGATCGACTCCTCTGGGGTTGCGCTTCACGGGAAGACGCATCAAGAGAATGTGTTCCTCTCCTGGGGATTGGGGTTCCCTCCCTGGGGTGTGGGGTTGGCTTCCTGCATCCTGTTTTACATCCCTGTGTGGCCGAGGAATCGGAGCCCACCTTCCTCTGTTAAGGAGAGACGTGGGTCCCTGACTTAGAGTGAGAGCAAGTGAGAAAGGGGAGTGGCCAGCAGCACCGACTCTGAAACTCGCTTCCAGGTGTTTCAGTCCTGGCTCTGTGCCACGGTGGCTGTGACCTTGGGCTAAATGAGTCAATGTCTCTGTGCCTTCGTTTCTCATCTGTAACTGAGTTTATTAATAGTAACTGCCTCACAGGGTAGCTGTGAGGATTAGATGAGTTAATAAATGAAAGCCAGCATGCAGTAAATGTCTGCTATTATTATCCTCAGCATTCTATATTTTGTCTTCAGCCAGCCACAGGCTTGATATCAAGCTCACGTTTGCTCTGCTCTGCTCACCAGCCTCCTCAGAGTTCTTTTTGGACCATTTTCCATTTGAACTACATAAGAACTCTCTCATCTGTTATTGTCTGCCTCAGCTTTCAAAGCAAAAGGAGCATGGTCTCAGTTAATAGCTCCTCTTGGGTCCAAGTGACACTTGGGTAAAACTCTTTACAATCTGGGTATCTCTGATCATCAGACAAAGGGCCAGGAATGGAAGAAGTAGAATATGAAAAGCCAGTTTAGTCCCCTGGACCACAGCTGCCTGGGCAGGCAGAAAGGAAGAGCTGCCTCTCCTTCCACCGTGGGCCTCCCCATATCTCTGAATCCCACCCTGTCCCACCTGGGGACCTCCGTGCTTCTGGCATGAGGCTCAGGCAACCTAACCCCAACACTCCAGAAAACCCTTCCAGGAAATCCCCCTGGAACGTTTCCTCAGAATGGCTTCCTCTGCCTTATCCGTGATCCCTTCAGGTCCCTTGATTTTTCATGCTCTCACTTCAAGTCTGAAAAAGTGCGAAATCATGGCAGGAAATCTAATTTTGGGAGTGAGAAGAAAGTAACCTTGAATGACTTTATCCATTTCACAGCCTTTCTTCCAGCACCATTGAGCAAACCCTGTTTTAGATGGTGGAAGACACTCTCGCCTGGCAGAGGGAGTGGGGACCTGCGTGCAGCGTGGGCATGAGGGCAACAGGAGCCACCAAGGCAGTGTCCCCTGTCTTGGTCTAAAGGCCCACCTGGGCCCCCTGAGGGGCCATTCATGCTTATGGTGGATCAGCTTCCCCACTTAGGGATAACCCCTTCATCCAGTTGCAGGAACTCTAGGTAGGCCCTGAGAACAAGCGCTCAGGTCTGAATCCCAGCTGCATACTTGTAGCTGAGTCCTCATCGGCACCATGAATGAATGAATGGGTTCTGTGATCAGTATGGCAGCACCCAGGCTTTGACTGGCTTCACAAGATCCTGAAGCAGCCTGTGCCAACAACTGACCCAAGAGAGTCCAGCCCAAGTTCTTAATTCAATGGGTATGTGTGGAAATCCAACCTGGAGAACCCAAGCCCAAGGTAGAAAGATGCCTGGCACGTCCAGGGCAGGCCCAAGATTTGCATGGTATCCCCTACTCTACTCTCTGAGACGTTCTAGAACTTCTTCCTGGGATGTTCTGCAATGTCTATGCATCTCCAGTTTGGTAAATTGAGGGTGGGGTTTGCAAAGACTGGAAACCCTAGTTTCCCAGAGCTGCAAATTCAAGTTCTCCTACTAGGCCTTGCCTCCAGCTACTTACTGGTTCAAACAAATGGATTATTCAGCCAGCTAGTCACTGCTCTTCTCATGTTGTCTGCAGAAATTACCTGTGAGAGGCTGTAGGCAGAGGTGGGACAGGTGGGTACCATCACCCAGGGGTTTCAATACAGAATATTATGCTGCTGTGTGTATTCCATTATATATATTTTATAAATATGTTTATTCATTCAACTGGTTATAGGTATTATTGTTGTTTCTAGTTTTTGCCTATCCAACTGATGCTTTCTCAAACCACATTCCAAGCAAGAATCAGGTGTTGTGCATCTCTTTATATTATCTTAATCTAAGATAGCCCTTCACCTTTATCATGGCCTTCATAAGTTAATATGCTTCCAGTGGCTAGGCCCGTTGTCTTGAAGAATGTCTCAAATTCTGAATTTGTCTATTTTTTTCTTAATGACATTGTTTTAATCTGTTTCTTTCTCTCTGGTTTTCTCATAAAAAAAAAAAAAGAAGTTAGGTCTAAGTTCCAGTTAAATATTCTGGACAAAAATGCTTCATAAGTGATGCTGTATACTGAATATGTTTATCACATTAGGAGACGTGTGATATCAGGTGGTCCCATTATAATTTGGTTAAGGTGGCAATGTGCTTGGTAACTGCCTGGACCACAACAAACACAAAACAAATATTGTGTTTTATTAACCCCATTGTACAAATGATGAGACTAAGACTCATATACATTTTTGGCTAACATTCTCAGATAACCTCTCTTATGAGTGACAAAACTGGGACTCAAACCCAGGCCCTCTGATTCCAAATCCAGTCTTCTTTTCCTTCAAAATCTAAATTCCCAGCTTCTTAGGGCTAAAAGGTACCTTACAAGTCATTCGTTAGCTTATTAGTTCATTCAGTGAATAATGAACAAAAGCTTACTGTGAGATGATCAGACACTGTTCCAGGCACTGGGGATATTTCCGTGACAAAACAGATCCTCAGGAAGCTTACATTGTAGTGCAGTGAGATGGGCAGTGAACACAAGCAATAAGTAAAACATAGAAGGTGTTACATGAGCCCCTGAGGATCACTACCTTTGTGTCTTTAGGATAAATACCCAGTAGTGCGATTGCTGGGTCATAGGGTAGCTCCATTTTCAACTTTTTGAGGAATCTCCATACTGTTTTCCAGAGTGGCTGCACCAGCTTGCATTCCCACCAACAGTGTAGGAGGGTTCCCCTTTCTCCGCAACCTCGCCAACATCTGTCGTTTCCTGACTTGTTGATTTTAGCCANTGTTTATAGCAGCAATGTCCACAATAGCCAAACTATGGAAAGAACCTAGATGTCCATCAACAGATGAATGGATAAAGAAGATGTGTTATATATATACAATGGAATACTATGCAGCTATCAAAAGAAATGAAATCTTGCCGTTTGCAACGACATGGATGGAACTGGAGGGTATTATGCTGAGCGAAATAAGTCAATCAGAGAAAGACAATTATCATATGATCTCTCTGATATGAGGAACTTGAGGGTCAGGGTGGGGGGTCGTGGGGGGTAGGGAGGGAAAAATAATGAAACAAGATGGGATGGGGAAGGACACAAACCATAAGAGACTCCTGATCTCACAAAACAAACTGAGGGTTACTGGGGGGTGGGAGGGTAGGGATAGGGTGGATGGGTTATGGACATTGGGGAGGGTTTGTGCTTTGGTGAGTGCTGTGAAAGATGTAAGCCTGATGATTCACAGACCTGTACCCCTTGGGCAAAGAATAAAAATAAAATTAAAAAAAAAAAGGTGTTACATGATTTAAAGGAAAATAAAGCAGTTTCAGGGGGTGGGGGATGGTCCAACTGAGAAGGTGACTTTTGGGATTTATTTTGTTTTATTTGAGATAGCATGCAAAAGAGAGTAGCATTCTTAAGCAGGGAGAGGGGCAGAGGGAGAGATTCTCAAGCAGATTCCCTGCTGGGTACAGAGCCTGACACAGGGATTGATCCCAAGACCTGAGCTTAATGAGAAGGTGACTTCTCACCAAAGACTTGCAGGAGGTGAGAGAATGAGCCATGTAGAAATCTGAGTGGTAGAGTGTTCTAAATAAAGGAAACAGCCAGTGCAAAGGCCCTGAGGGAGATGCATGGTAGACATATTTGAGGAATATTGAAGAGTAGTCCCTCCAGCCCCCAACCCTGAGCCTATCCTACAGAGGTACCCCATCACAGCTCTTCAATAAACAGATATGCAGATATATAAATATATTCCTTTGCTTCTTTAATGGTCCACATATGGGTCTGCACTCAAACACACATAGATGCATTTGTGTGTCCTTCTTGCCAACCAAATATCCCCTGAGGTCCAATCATAGAGTGTGATTCTCCCACATGATGATCGGAGAGGTAAAGAAGGAAGAGAACACTGTGTCACAGAAAGCCAAGGGAAGTGGGCATGGGTTTGGAGGTCGAAAGGTCAGAGCTTTGGGGCCAATGGCATCTTGAGATAAAATGTCATGGTATGGTTGAAATGGTTCTGTAAGACCTATAGATGGATAGATAGACAGATAGGCAGACAGATAGATGTAAATAAAATCAGTATGTAAAAAGCTTGCAACTGTTCAATCTAGGTATATGGATGTTCAATGTACTATACATTTTTCAACTTTCTGTGTATTTGAAATTTTCCATAATAAAAAGGTAGAAAAAAGATTCTATGGAGCTTCTGTACTTATGTAGTGGCAGGGGCTAGGGAAAGGAACATTTTGCCCTTGATGTCAGCACATTCCGGTGTCTCTACATGCTGTCCCTCTCACTGCATAGCCCTGGGCAGTCCCTTTACCACTTCTGTAAAGTGCCATAGCCAATGTGAGTTGCTTTTTGTAATGTCCTTGAGGGGAGCTTGGTATGTAGAAGAGACACTATCTGTAGATACATTTAAAAAATTATACTTAATTTCTTTAAGCAATATATTGAAAAAACCCCTAATTTTCCTTAAGTTTTTTAGTTCAACTGACAACTTTCATTATTTTACTTATAAATCTAGTAAATTTTAACAATCACTCTTAAAGGGCCTTTTTTTCCTTTGGGTTAGTTAAATCCCCTTACACACTTTAAATTGGAATTATAAATTTAATGTATTTGGTTTTATTTACAAGCACTTCAAATACCTAATAATCAGAACATTCCCAAATGCTAAAACAATTCTAATAAGTATAATAAATTGAACTTAAAAATATAGTGCATCTAAAGTTCTCATAAACATTCCAATATTGTTTACAAACCTAGTAAAATCACAAATCTAAACAATTACTCAATTCCCCATTTTAAGTTGGAATCACGATGCTGATAGATTAGATTCTTTAATGCCAGTTCCTCTTAAGCATTACAAACACGCAGAATGACCAGTATACACAAGTTGTTGCAAAACCTAACAGAAAAGTATTAATACTTAATTTGAACCAGTCCCAAGGTCAAAAGACAAGGTCAAAAGAAGCAGTAAAGTTGAACTAAGCAAGTTGTAGTTTGCATTCCAGCAGCCTGAAATGATACAGCAAAAAGGGATTTTCTGTGGACACAGGATCCGGTTTTCTTCACGACACGTACCTAGAAGTTGAACTACCATCGGCAGGAATGCTGTGCTTTTAGAGGGGTTGGAATCTCCGGGGTTCAAGGTAAATGGTCACCCCTGTCTCCCACCTGATCTGAGTCTGCAATACCCTCTTCCCAGGTTGTTCCACCTTATTTATTTAATGCTTGATTCTGTTCAGAACCCCCAAACCACATATATTCTCCCAGCCTAGTAGGACTATATGCTTAGAGCTATTTAATGTCACCTACTTGGTGACATTACTACTTCTGCGCTTCTTCAGTGGTGATATCCAGCTCCACGGGTGGCCCACTGTGGTCATGGTGGAGACTGACTAAGGTCCTGCCCCCATTTATGGCTGCGGGGAAGGCAGTGGAAAGCCATACAATGTTCCTGGGAGAGGGACACAAACCTCTTCTACACTCAAATCCCAAAACACTGTCTTAACTGCTGCCTCTTTCCCAGGACACTTCATGGGGGGGAGGAAGAGGAAATCTTTATCCTGGGCCTACAGAATACATTCTCTGTCATGGCTTCTCATCCATCTTTCCCCCATGCGCCCCCCAGCCCTGGGAGTATTTTCCTGGTGTAAGGGTAGGTGAGATCACTTTACCCTCTTAAACCCCTGATCCAAGAGACTGAGTCTATGCCTCTCTGTTCCTCTAAAGAGTTGTTTAGGTTTATAGGGTTTTAGAAGGCAAATACAGAAAGAGATCCATGTATTTCTTTTCTCTTTTTTATTCACCTTTGACTTTTAGAAAACTAAAGTATTTCAAGCATGCAAAAAAGAATAAAGGAGAACATCCAGGTGTCTACTGGCCATCTGTTAGAGCTCAGCACTTTTCCATACTTCATTCAGATACAGAGCCTTAGAAGGAAACAAAAACGTGGTACAATTGAAGTCCCTGTATCCTCAGACCCTATTCTTTTTCCTTCCCAGAGATGAGCCCCATCTAGAATCTGGTGCTTAACATTTCGTGTATGTTTCTACACCTTTAATTATATGTGCACCCATAAAGGAACCTAAAATAGTTTTGTGTATTTTTGAACTGAAAATAAATGACATCATATAATATATCCTTCTGCAATTTACTTCTTGTATTCCACAGTACCTTTTGAGATTTATCCTTGTGGATGCGGATAGTGGTAGTTTATTCTTTTTTTTTTTTCACTGCTTTGTGATAATCCATTGAGCGAACATATCACAGTGTGTCCATCCTCCTCTCAATGCACATTTTGGTTGCTTCAAATTTGGTCCTACAATGGGCATTCTTGTTCTGATCTCTTTGAAGCACGTGTGAGGATTTCTCTAGGCTTTCTACCTAGGGTGGGGGTTGTGGGGTAGCACAGCGGGTATGACTTCAGTTTTGCTGGATGTATGGGAGGCTGCACACGCCCCCCAGGGGTTACGAGAGTTCCTGTTGCTCCACACTCCTGGACCACACATTTGTAGTGTCAGATTGGTTTCCTTTTTGCCAATCCAATAGACGTGAAATGGTATCTCTTTGTGTTTTATATTGCTTTTTTCTGATTACCAGTGAGACTGAGCAGTTGTTTTACAGACCCTTGATTGCAAGGTATTCTAGTCCGTGGCCTTCTTCCCCTGTGGCTCCCGGAAAACCCAATCACCACTGACGTCACGTTGCCCCTCACATCTATCCGCACCTTACCACCCCTGCACTGTTCCCATGAGCCAGGCTTCATTCTCCTGATCCTCTGTAACCAACCTGGGAGCCTTAGGTGAGGCTCACTCCCCTGGGCTGTCCTTGACCCTGAAGGCTTGGTACTTGTATGGAAAGTCCTTTAATGTCCAGCCAGTGTGTTTTGTTTGGGTATGAATACCAGACTGGAGCTACCTTCGTGGAATGAACCCTACAAATCTAGACACTCTGCTTCTAGATTTGTGGTGAGTTCCTCTCTCTAAAAGGCAGGATTCCAAACTCACCAGACTCTCAGTATTTCCTGAGGAAACTCAGACTTCCTCATCTTCCCATTAGTAAACACCATCACATTTTCATACCTATTGACCTTATGGCTTCCCCTTCCCCCTGAGAGGGACCATTTTGTTCACAAAGAAACAGAATGGTATTAGAATTTCTACTATTTCTTTTTTATATTAATGTATAAAGAACACTAATGCCACATGAGTGAAGGAGCTGGGCTGGCCTCTGGTCTCTCAATAGGGCCCAAGGGCTCTGTCAGGAATCCAGCCTACTTCTTGGCTTGTGGAATTGAAATTGGGCTCCAGCAAATTTGAAATGATGCTATGTCATGGATCATGGGGATAGTGCATGAATTTTGCAAACGTGAATGGAAAACTTTAAAAAGCTTATTAAACACATTTATTTATTCTTTTTTTAAAATATAATTCACATACGATACAATTCACCCATTTGAAATGTGTAATTCAATGGTTTTTAGTATATTCAGAGTTGTGCAACCATCACCACAATTTTAGAACATTTTCATCATCCCAAAAAGAAGCCCTGTACCCTTTAGCTATCACACCCCCATTTCCCACCCCTAGCCCTAGTCTTAAGCAACTGCTGGTCGAATTTCTGTCTTTACAGATTTGCCTATTCTGGACATTTCCTAGAAACGGACTCACACAACATGTCTTCTGTGACTGCCTTCTTTCACACAGCACGGTGTTTTCCAGGCTCACGCATGCCGTGGCTGGTACAGCATATTCACCTGTTGAGGGAGGTCTGTGTTGTTTCCCTCTTGGACCATTGTGAATAGTAGTGCTGTGAGCATTTGTGTGTAAGTTTTTGTTTGAATACCTACTTCTACTTCCTCTGGGAGTATACCTCGAGGTGCAATTCCTGGGTCACATGGTAGTCCTAGGTCTCACTTTTTGAGGAAACTCCACACTGTTTCCCACAGCAGCTGCACCATTTGACAGTCCCAAGGGCGATGTACAAGTGTGCCCATTTCTCCACACCCTTGCCAACATTTATTTTCTGTTAAAAAAAATCTTATAGCCATCCTAGTTGATGTGAAGTGGTATCTTCTGATTTTCACTGGCGTTTCCCTAATAGCTGGTGACATTGAGCATCTTTCAGGTGCTTGTTGGCCGTTTGTACATCTTTTTTGGAAAAATGTCTATTCAAGTTCTTTGCTCATTTTTTAATTTTTTATTTATTTTTATGTTTTTAGTTTTTATTGAAATTCCAGTTAGTTAACATGCAGTGAACTATTAGTTTTAGGTGTACAACTTAGTGATTCAACACTTACGTACTCAGTGTGTACTAAGTGCCAGTGCTCATCACAAGTGCGTTCCTTTGGGCGCCTGGGTGGCTCAGTGGGTTAAAGCCTCTGCTTTCGGCTCAGGTCATGATCTCAGCGTCCTGGGATCGAGGCCCGCATCGGGCTCTCTGCTCAGCAGGGAGCCTGCTTCCTCCTCTCCCTGTCTCTCTGCCTGCCTCTCTGCCTACTTGTAATCTCTCTCTCTGTGTCAAATAAATAAAATAAAATCTTTAAACAACAACAACAACAAGTGCGTTCCTTAATCCCCTCACCTATGTCGCCCATCCCCCACCCACCTCCCTGATGGTAACCATCAGCTTATAGTTAAGAGTCTGTTTCTTGGGGGCGCCTGGGTGGCTCAGTCAGTTAAGCGTCTGCCTTCGGCTCAGGTAATGATCCCAGGGTCCTGGGATCGAGTCCCATATTGGGCTCCTTGCTCAGCGGGGAGTCATCTGCTTCTCCCTCTCCCTCTGCCACTTCCCCTGCTTGTGCTCTCTCTCTCTCAGATAAGTGAATAAAATCTTAAAAAAAAAAAAAAAGAGTCTGCTTCTAGGTCTTCCTCTCCCTCCCCCCCATGATAGTTTGTTTTGTTTCTTAAATCCCACATATGAGTGAAGTCATATGGTGTTTGTCTTTCTCTGACTTATTTCACTTGGCAAGATACTCTCTAGCTCCATCCACAATGTTGCAAATGGTAAGATTTCATTCTTTTTTATGGCTGAGTAATATTCCAGTGTGTGTGTGTGTGTGTGTGTGTGTGTGTGTGTGTGTGTGTGTGTGTGTGACATCTTCTCTACCCTACAGTCTAGCAATTGCACTACTAGGTATTTACCCAAAGAACACAAAAATACTAATTTAAGGGCTACCTGCCCCCCAACGTGTATAGCAGCATTAGCAACAATAGCCAAATTATGGAAAGAGCCCCAATGTCCATTAACTGATGAATGGATAAAGATATATATATGTATACACACCCAATGAAATATTGCTCATTTTTTAATTGGGTTGTTTGGCTTTTTATTACTGAGTTGCATGCATTCTTTCAAAAAACATTTTCTGAGCACAGATTGTGCACCGGGTGTGAGGTAATGGCATTTAGGATGAAAAATACAAAGATGGATAAGGTAAGATCCCCGCTCTCCAGTTGCTTTCAGGGGGGATGTGAACAGTGAGTGCCCTTGGCAAGAACTCAGGCCTTTGAGAGTTCAGTAGAGGGAAAGAGACTGTGCTTCTGGAGGGAGTAAGACCCAAAGCAGGCCCAGGAAAAAGAGGTGAGTGAGCTCAGGCTCTGATGTTAGGGGTGGGAAAACAGGAAGAATGGCCTGGCCAGAAATCAAAGATCTCCAGGGAGATAGTGAATCTGGGACAATGTGGGCAATGGAGGTGGGGAAGGCATGTGAGTGTGAGGAAAATGCATGACTGAGGTGATGCACCATCAAAAATTGACAAGGTCAAACAAGAGGTCAAGGGGGAAGAGGAGGAAGAATGGGAAGTTTCCCCCAGAGATAATGTGTGTGTAGAACTGCTGTAGCCATCTGGTTAGAATTGTCCCTCGATGCAGCAACAGGGTGGTTGTACCAATTTGTTGTAAGGTTGCTATGACTCAGGTGTGTGAGTGGCTGGGAAAAGGCAGCCTAAAGATGGGGGAGTCCAGAGCCATCCTGTTTCTTACTGGGTGACATCTATGTTGGCACCAGAGTCTAGGACTACCAGTAACTTGCCCCTGCCATTGGGGTCTCCATTCAGTTTATCTGAGCCCACAGCCAGCAACGTGGACTGCCCCATGGGCTCTCGGTTCTCCCTCACCCCCATCCCCCAGGGCCTCAGACTCGTGGTTTCTTGCCATACCTCAGGTCATTTACAACTGAGGTGAAGGATGAGAAGACTCTCAGGAGAAGTCATTCTGACCTTCCTTACTTTCCACCCCAGTTTGGCTGGAGAGCTGGTTCCCCATTGGATAAACTTCTTCCTTTGCTCTGGCAGGAAGACAAGTGTCCAGGGCATCCACTCATGTGCCCTGAACGCCTCCTGGGTGCCAAGCTCTCCAGGGGCAGGAAGAAAGCAAGCTGCAAGCCTGATTCAAGGGGAGCACCTGGTCCAGCCAGGATCTAACACACCATGAGGCATAAACAGTGGCTGCATTCCCAAGGTTGTTCAGAACCAAGTAGCCCTTGGGACTGAGGAGTGTTAATAGTGAACTGGGAACAGTCTGTGGTCATGGAGCACTTCCCTAGCGACATCTTGACACGGGTCTCAATCCCAGGACCCTGGGATCATAACCTGAGCTGAAGGCAGATGCTTAACTGATGGCACCACCCTCTCGTTTGTTTGTTTGTTTGTTTGTTTGTTTTTAAATTGTGGAACATACACATAACATAAAATGTACCATCTTGACCATTTTTAAGAATACCATTCAATAGTGTTAAGTATATTCATGTTGTTGTACCACCAATCTCTAGAACATTTTTGTCTTACAAAACCAAAACTCTGTACCCATTAAACAATACTTTCCCATTCCTTCCCTCCCCCATTGCCCCCTCACCCCCTAGCAATCACCATTCTACTTTCTGTTGCTATAAATTCAACTGGCCTGGGTACCTCATAAGAATGGAATCATATTTGTCCTTTTGTGACTGGTTTATTTCACTTAGTGTAATGTCCTCGAGATTCATTCACGTTGTAGTGTGTGTCAGAATTTCGTTCCTTTTTAAGGCTGAATAATATTCCATTTTATGTAAATACTGCCGTTTGTTTATCCAGTTATCTGTCAGTAGACATTTGTGTTGCTTCTGCTTTTGGCTATTGTAAATAGTGCTGCTGTAAACAAAGGTGTTCAAATACCTCAAAACCCTGCTTTCAAGTCTCTTAGGTATCTATTCAGAAGTGGAATTGTTGGATCATATGGTAATTTGATGTTTAATTTTTTGAGGGACTGTCATTCTGTTTTTCATAGTGGATGCACCATTTTATATTTCTACCAACAGTACACAAGGCTTCTAGTCTTTTAAATAACTATTCAAGACTGGGGGTTATCTCACTCGGAGTTGGAAATCTAAAACCTTTTTCTTTTCTATTTCCCTGCCTCCTAAATTTTCCAGTGTGTAACTGGTTTGATTTCAAATGAATCTGATTTTAGGGGTCAGATACAAAAAGAAAATACTAGAAACCGTAGGGGTCATTAAGAAATCCACGTCAGCCTGCTCACCTCCACTGCCGGGGAGAGCCCGGTAAATCCTGCCATTTTGTGAATTTTTCTCTAGTCCTCTTCCATAACCTCATCCTTTCCTCTTTAGTGGACATTGAACTGATTTTTAAAATGATTTGATTTTTCCCCTCTCTCATCCATAAAATACTACTTCTTTCCATCTAAGAGAAATCATTTCGAATTGATAGTTCTTTATGGAGAATAGACCAAAAGTGCCCAAACTGCACAAACTTCTTACTGCGTGGCTCACTGAGCTAAAACCTAGGGGCAGACATGAAACTTGTTCCCAAACGCTGGGTCCCCAAAAGGGAAGCCTGGTCGATCCCTCTTTTCCAGAACGTACTCCCTGCATCTGTAGCAGGTAAGGGGGAATGGTTCCTGGGCTTTCAGCTGGCTGAGGGAATGTCTTTGGGGACAGACTCCAGGCGGTGGTGGAGCAGGAAGTCGGAGCAGCTGGAGGAACTGTGGTTAGGGAATCTCCCCCGGGGCTGCAGCTTTTGCTCCATCTAGTTCCTTCCGTGACAGCCGTATTCATTTCTTCATTCCCGGGCCAGGCTCTGCGTTTTCCAGCTCGCAGTCCATGGGGCCTCCCTCTGCTTCAGGAATGCTGAGGGCAGAGCACTGGGCTCCAGAGGCCGTCATGAGAAAGACATCTTGGGTCCACTTCCAGGGATATTGTGGAGACCCTTTAGCGTCCATCCTGCAAGAAATCCCCTAACATCTGACGGTGCCATTGTCAAAGTCAGAGCAAAGTGGTAGAAGTTAAAAGGCAGCTCCTGGACAATAGAGACTTCTATTTACTTTTTTATTTTATTTTATTTTATTTTTATTTTATTTATTTTTATTTTATTTTATTTTCCCCAAAGGACAAGATTTCCATTGTCAATTGAGCCAGAAGACAATGGTGTTATAGGGGTCAGATTAAAGTTCTCTGTGTCTACCTCAACATTCATCCTTTTCAGGACCCAGCTAACTTTTATTGTCTCTCTCTCTCTCTCTCTTCCTCTCTCCAAGACTAGCCAGATATTCTGAAGGGCTGGAAGACCAGCATCTGTAGGGGTGCCTTACAAATTTTTCTGGTCTTCAGCCACCTCTCTGTACAGGTGAGGTTAATCAGACAGAGAAAAGACTCAAAGGGCACAAAAATAGAAATTTCCTCTGTCCTCACAGTTCCTTCAGAAACAACAGAACAGGGGGGAAAAAATATCCTTTCATGCACAGAAGACTTGGGACAGACCCCTTCTATTTCACAGATGAGACCAGCAAGTATTATGTGATGGGCACAAAGGTCAGGCAGGTCAACATTTATTAAGCATCTACTGTGTGCTTAGCATTATATGAGGGGTAGGACTGGAACCAGATAGGATGTATGAAACAGGACACTTGTCCTCAGTTGTACTAATAAGTCACAGCAACACAGTAGGTGTTTGTGATATAATAAAAAATATGTATATTTGGTCTTTGCCCCAGTTCCTGGTATAGATCTCCTAAAACCCTTGGAATTTCCTGAGTGATGGGAGTGTCTTTTGTTATTCATAAAAGCCTTTTCCCACCATACCTGAGTTCCTGCTACAGAGATGACACAGGGTGGACATGTAGTTAGTTTCAAGGGAGGGGCTGGCCACACTTAGAGGGTTGGAATTTTCGACCACCCCTCCTCCCAACCTCCAGGTAGGAAGAGGGGATGGAGATTCAGTTCATTCACCAGTGGCCAACTGTGGCCAATCAAGAAAGCCTGGGTAATTAAACCACCATAACAACTCTTGACCTATGAGATTTGGAGAGCATGTGGGCAGGTGAAGACATTAAGGTGCTGGGAGGGTGGTGTGTCCCCATGGGGCATGGAAGCTGTGTGCCAACTCCTTTACTCCCTCCTTGACCTATGTGCCTCTTTATCTGCTTGTCATGTGTATCCTTTATAACAAACTGTAATCAGGGTGCCTGGGTGGCTCAGTCATTGGGCATCTGCCTTCGGCTCAGGCTGTGATTCCAGGGTCCTGGGTTCGAGTCCCACATCGGGGTCCCTGCTCGGCGGGAGGCCTGCTTCTCCCTCTCCCACTCCCCCTGCTTGTGTTTCCTCTCTCGCTGTCTCTTTCTGTGTTGAATAAATAAATAAAATCTTTTAAAAAAAACCCTGTAATCATAAGTATAGTGTTCACCTGAGTTCTGAGTTATTCTAGCAAATTATCAAACCTGAAGTGGGGGTGGTAGAAACCCCTCCAATTTATAGTCAGCTGGGCAGATGTGTGGATAGCATGGGGCCCCCATTTTCAACTGACATCTGAGATTGGGGCAGACTTACAGGACTGAGCCTTTACCCTTTGGGGTCTGTGCTGACTCTGAGTAGTGTCAGAATTGAATTGAATTGCTGGACACCCAGCCGGTGTCAGAGAATTGAGGACTGTTGGAAAAACCAAGCAGAACCATCCACAAGGACTCTGATATCAGCACTGCCCACCGCCATGGCCATGGCCACGGCCATCATTACTGTCGGGCTCAACTCTTCAGTGGGGAATGGCCCTTGGTTAGGTCAAAGACGGCTGAATAACAGCAGGCTCCTGTGATTCAACCCCATGCGATCCCTTTGTGCTTTCTGTGCATCCTCCCGAAGATGCCTCACAATACCCTTGAGATGGGACTGGGTACCATGGCCGGCTTACACGCCAGAGACTTCTGGAGGTGTGCAGGCCCTGGTTATGTGTGTTCCTAGGGCTGCCTTAACAAAGTTTCACAAACTGGGTGGTTAAAAAGACAGAAACTTACTCTCTCCCAGTTCCAAAAGCTGGAAATCTGGAATCAAGGTGTGGACAGCGCTGGTTCCTTTTTGGATGCCCTGAGTGAGAATCTGCTCCTTGCCTCCTCCTTGCAGGCACCCCTTGGTGGCCCTCGGCTTGTAGCTGCATCACTCCAGTCTCTGCCTCTCTCTTTACATGGTGTTCTCCCTGTGTGTGTCCATCCTTCTTAGACAAATGCCAGGGGTTGGACGTAGGGCCCATCCTAATTCAAAATGGCCTCATCGTGATCACACAGCAAAGACCCTATTTCCAAATATGATCGCATTGCCAGGAACCAGGGGTCAGGACACAAGGGTGTTTCTTTGAGGAGGACATGATTCAATCCACAACACTGAGCTCTCGAATATGGACTCTACAGCTGGGGGATGCTATGTGCGGGTCTCGGGGCCAAGACCCCCACCTCCCCGCTGGCCTCTCGGACCACGCAGGCCGCGCACAGAGCCAGGCTGGCCGGGGCCAGGATGAGAGGAGCCCAGTGCCCCCACTGGGGGGGAGGGGAGGCCTGCCGGGTGGCATCCAGGTGGACCACCCAGGACGTGTGGGTAAGGCGAGGGGGCATTTTTCACGGCTGCTGTGAACACGCATCTCCCTGAAGCGTGGCTTAAATCACCTTGACAGGAAAACCTCAAACTTAGAATCTGGGCTGAAGATGCTTTGTTTTTCTTGCTAATCAATGCTCTTGCTTTTGGCTGGTGGTTAGAAAGGTTTCAACCATTACAGCTAAAAAGCTTGCTAGTAGCTCCTCCTGGAAGACACCGTGTAAATGCCCTGCAGAAACGGAGCAAGTGAGATGAGAAATAATTACTCAGTGAGTAGGATTCCGGATGATTCGGGTGCACATTCCCAACACTTCCCTGAAAAGATGGCCAGGAAAGCAGTTAAGTGCTCTGGAATTTCGAGTGTGACGTGGGAACCTCGAGCGCCCAGAGTTGTCATAAAGAACACTGAGAACTGTGGTCGCCCACGTGGCTCGGTCCTAGCCTTCCCAGGGAAAGCCGGGGAGAGCAGAGGGTGTCCATCTTGACCTAGGGACGTGCCCGGAGGGTGTTTGGCTGGTGCTGAATTCAGTACTTGAGGGAAGCAGATGGGAGACTGTCCTGTTGAGCAGTTGGCTAGAGGCAGGTCCTGTCCCCTCTTTTTGGCAAGGAAAAAGAGTTCATTTGAGCTAACATGTATCTATTCGATGATACTTGAAATGTACTTTGTTTTTCCTCTAGGGTTCTCATGAAACACTGCCTGCACACTTAAGCAAGTCGTGCTTCCGCGGCCAAGCAAACAAAACTGCCAAACATCGGTTTCCAGGTTTCACCAAGGAAGAAATTTTCCTTTGGTCATTTAAACAATGGATTCAGTTACTAGAAACCTGAGTGCACGCCTAGAGACTCCATGTGCTATCTCTTAACACTGCCCTTCACCTTTTGGGCCTCTGCCCCAGGGCTGGCCATACAGACGCTTTTTCTTGGGCCAGACTGAGGTTTCTTAAGTGTGACTCAGGCTGGAGATTAGGTCCAGGCAGAGGAGATAATTGTTTCTAGTCTGGTTTCTTCTAACTTTTCTCCAACGTCACCTTTTATGCCTTTTTCTTCAGCAGCTCCCTCATTTTCCCCAAGTTGTGGTCCCCAGGCCTTCTCATCCTGTGCTCCCCAACTCTACTGCACGGCACAGCCTCTTGGAAGGTGCCTGTTAGCATCCAGAATCTTAGCACCAACTTCCTTCCCTTTTGCAAAAGCCTCCCTCCTAACTGGTCTCCCAGCTTCCAGAAGCCTTTGTAGCAACTGAATGGATTCTATTAACTTCACAACTCTGCTCATGTCCTTTCCTAGGGCTTATCTCTTTTCCATCCTCAGCCTGGAATGGAGGCTATCCTCAAGATGGGACCCACTTAGGGAATGCATGGCATTCTCCTCGTGGGTCCCATTTCAGGCACAATGAGTATAATCTTTCTTTTTCAACCTCTGAGCCTCTCCTGACCTTCAGTTCCCTGGCATGCCCAAGTTCCCGTTCTCGATCTCCACCTGCTACCTCCCCAATCTTCAAGGCTTCTCTCAAATGCCACCTCGCTGAGACCTCGTCATACTGAGGCTTCATTTGTGGCATGCTCACAGAGTTACTGGTATTTGAACTTGTGAGTCAACTGCAAGCTACTTGAGTCCCTGGGCTAGGCCCTCCGGCTTAGCAGATGCCTCGTGTACTTGTTTAACTGCAGGCAGATGTTGACTATGTCCTGGCCCCCTGGCCCCACATCCCAGCCTTTCTGGCCCAACACAGCCTCGCTTTCCCTCCTCCTCTTTTTAATCAGACACAGGCAATAAATTTGGCATGGAAAGAACTACCCTCCTCCCCCAAACCCCACTGATTTTAAATTTTGTTGGAGGCAAAAGCAAATTTCCAAGATTCAGATCAACACCAATTTAGAATTATTTCTGCCAGTTGGAAAAGAAAACTTTGAAAACGACATTTGATTTTTTTTTTTTTTGACTTGGGAAAAATATGAAAGCTATAGCCTTTCAAGGAAACAGGATACTTTCACACACATACACACACACACACTCACACACACACACACCCAGCCTGGCTTTATGTAGCTCAATCCTGTCAAGCTAATCTAATCTTTTGTGACAGAGCAACAGACCTGGTAGATCAAGGGGGAAACAATAGTCAGAATTTATCTTTGCTGGCTTCGCAACTTTTGATTCCACTCAATATGATTATCATTAAACTGGTTGAAAGGTTGGGGAGGTGGGGAGGAGGGCACAGATCAGTTATAGGTGAGGGACAGAACTGCTCCTTGGGTGCCAGCCTTGAACCCAGCAGCCCTGAACGTTGGCCTGAATGAGCCAGATGACAAAAAAAGAGAACACAGAGTCGGCATGAGAGACGAGGTGGGGGGGGGGAGTGGTAGATTTTTAATCAGCAAGAAAAGTAACTTCAGCAATTACTTATGTGATCAACACCAGTATGTAGGTTTGATTAGGGGAGAGCTCATGTTTAGAGAAAACAGCAATCATCATCAAAGTAGCATTATATTAAGGATGTGATACTGGGCTGTAGGAATCTTGTAGGAACATGTAGGAATCTTGCAGTCCTAAACTTGCACTAACTCTGTCCCCTTCCATCTCCACAGCTAAAGATGGGAAAGAGAATTTGGACAGTATTCAGGTGGGAGCCACAGAACTAATTAAACTAGGCCGGGGCTAGGGAATTGATTTATACAAAAAAGTTCAACGAATCAAGTTTATTGAACTTAGAGATGGGCAAGCTTATAAGGTCAGTACCAAACAAAAATAGAAATAGGTTTAAGTTATAACAGGTGGGAATAAAATTAAATGTAAAGAAGACTTTCCTTAGTCTTAAGATCAATAAATGAGTTGTGAAAGTAGCACAGATTTCTCTAGGATGGTCTGGGTGTGGTCTGGGCTGGCTGGGAGGTGGAAATGGATGAATTTGGATAATTGTCTCTCCACCCCACAGTGTTATAAAGCACTACTTCAAAATACTTCTTTCAATCCCAAATTGAAAATTTTTTTTTAAGATTTTATTTATTTATTTCACAGAGGGAGAGAGATCACAAGGAGGCAGAGAGGCAGGCAGACAGAGAGAGGGGGAAGCAGGCTCCCCGCTGAGCAGGGAGCCCGATGCGGGCCTCGATCCCAGGACCCTGAGATCATGACCTGCGCTGAAAGCAGAGGCTTTAACCCACTGAGCCACCCAGGCGCCCTCCCAAATTGAAAATTAAGAGGCAGCCAGTGCCTCAATTGTTATAATAGCCTCAGACTTGGTTATCAACTCTCTTTTTAGAGAAATTCAAACATAAATGAAGCAATTCCCAGCAGCATTGGGGACACTCGCAGTGAGCAGGACTCTTCCGTATGTGGTTACAGTGCTGATCTGATCTGTGGTGCAAACTAACAGAGGTAATGAGATGCTGTTTTACCACTTTCAGAATTAATGAGCCCCTGATAAAGTATCTCATCTGAGTGGATGATAACAATGGAAATTTGAGTGTATGGCACACTAAGTTGTTAACGGCTGTTCCTGAACATTATCCCGTTCATTTTTTTTTTAAGGTGTGATATGAAAAAAAGGGAACACAGTGATTTTCTCTACAATATTGCTGATCACTAGTAATCACACAGTGGCATGTAAGGTAATTCTTTAAATTTAATCAGTCCTTTATAAAACTTCCCAATTAATTAGTAAAAGATGGCTTATTTTAAGAGCCTTAAACATTGGTCGCTATTTAAACAAGACATTCTAAAAAAAAAACAAAAAGCAATCACATAATAGTTTATAGTAATTTACAAGTGGATGGCATACATTTAGATACAGAGGTAGAAGTCCACTTTAACAACATTTCACTAATACACATTTACCAAATTCAAGGCACAAAATAGTTTGCTTTACAAAAAAATACTGTAAAAATGTCAATTGCTGTTCTACAATGTGAATAAAACTTTCAAAAGAATCTTTACACCCTTCCAATACGTACTCCATAGAATATGATTTTTCCCCCTCAATACTCATAGTTGGCACAAAAATGGGGACTTTTATTTTTTTTAATGCAGAAGTTCCCATTTTTAGAAACTGTTCCTTTGCAGAGATGCTATGTATTCTAGATAAAAGTCCATTCAAAGAAATGAAACACAGCAACTTCCTGAGGAAAGGGCACTTTCTGTATGCAGCAAAATTCACAGGTAGAAAATGTATGACCTTTGCAGATAACTAGGTCTCCAGAGGAATAGAGCCTTAAGGAAAGATTTCAGAGATAAAATTAAAAATTCGGCTAATACTTTAGTCCTTATGACTTTCAGAAAGAGACCTGATCCCCGTTACCGTAACAATCAAACATCATTTACTTCAAATTGATGGAGATTTCAAAATTCCTTTTTAAAAGAGCTATACACACAAACACCACAAACAGCCACATGGGCTTTGCAAAACTAAAACTTAGAAAACATGAGAAAATATACCACTAGCAGTCCTTGAAGTTGCAAGGGTGTCAATTGGCTAGAGTTTAGTTACAAGAATTAATAAACTCTATGGAGATTAAAAAAAAAAAAACCACACGGGTGAAACACACTGTCATTCTCATCTCTAGGCTTTCTGCTCTTTAAGAAAAATAATGGTAGCCTGGAGATGTCACACAGTGCTTGTCTAAAAGATAGGACAGGTTTTAGGGTTCTGCCTCAAGGGACCCTGTTGGCAACAATGTAAGCTCACTTTTGTTGATCACATTTTCCAAGTCTTCTAGTCAGTTAATTTGCACATTATTTATTTTTTTTTTTAAAGTTGATTAAAAAAAAGAAAGTCAACATGGGTTTAGAATCCAGAGAATATCCGTAATGCTGATGTGGATTGGACTGAAACACCTTGATCGTCTTCCCATAGAAATAATATTTCATACAAAACAAGATCCTTAGATGCCATTTTTCGCTTCATTATTGTTTGTGGCTTGTTTTCTTTGAGCGATAAATGGGTACATACACTTGTCTGCTCCTAGGAACCGATACATGCACACAACTGCTTCAAAAGGGAGGATGCTGAAAAAAGAAAGGGGTCTGTTAGCAAGTACGTGCCGGCTGGCGGTAGGTTCTGGGGTGGGCATGGGGGGACCCGGCCCAGGAGGGAACCCGCAGAGTTACCTCTTCATGAAAGTCACGATGTACATGAGGCGGGGGGTGCAGATCATGGGCTGGTCAGTGAGGATTGCCTTCATGGCCTGCTTCACACAGTAATCAGGCTTCAGAGGGGGCAGAAAAGGCTCAATTTCTTTTCTGAAAGTTAAATATTCAAAAAATGAAATGAAGAATCAACACAAAGTAGGGAAGACTGGAAATACACAGCCAAACATTAACTGTGAAGTTATCTAAGTGTCAGGATCTTAGGTCCATTTTGGTTTCTGCATTGTATTTTTCCATATTTCCCAAATTTTCCTCCTATGAATACATTTTACATTCATAGAAAGTGGGTAGCCTAGAAAACGGGTTAAAAAAAAAAGCAAAATTGATCTGCTTTTCTGTAAAGTGAGATAATGTTTTTAAAATGCCTTAAAATGTATTTCATATTATTTTTCTATTTTTTTTAATAGAAAAAGAAGGCGGCGTTTGGCATAACAAACACTAAACACAAACACAATGCCAAACTTTCAGTGCTAAGTGTTGTTAGAATGATGTTGTGTTACACTGGCATAAATTTTCTGGGTGAAATAAGTCAGCTGTATACTTTCCTGGATGCCCCAAGAGGGAAAACCAAGGTATTTTCTCTTGGGGGTCTCTGAAATGAAGAGCATATACACATTCTACCTTCAGCTGAATTCATTACATGACACACTGAAATAACCTAATAGTATAATTTATTCCTTTCCCTTTTCATTGTCCCACCACAGCTTTGGACACCTGCCATGATGCTAAATAGGAAACAGCTAAACAGGAAACAGGGCTCCTTAGACCCTAGGCAATTGGTTCCTAAGTATATAAGACGAAAGAAACACACACACACACACACACACACACACACACACACACACACACACGTGTGCACACTCGGGAAAAGAGGCAGTGCTCGAGTCCATTCCCAGTCCAGACGTGGTGTCAGCCGGACATTGGAATGACTCAAATTGAGCTCCACCTACTTCACAGCGTGGCCAGCTTTAGGATGTGTTAAGAATGGCCCTGAACAATGGGGAACTGGTTTGGTTATCTTCCCCTGCCGTTCAAATTCATCCAAGCAAAGATCTCAAAGTAAGCATGTCTTTAGAAGTATCCTTTTAATGATCTGTGGTTTTGTTTACTCTGCTAGTTCAAGTCTGTCATGACCTGACGTTTATATTCCCATATGCCTCCTTTCAAAGTGTGTGGGTATTTTATTTCATTTTTAGTAAATCTAAATAGTTCTTCTCATTCTGTTATAGTGAATCTACCTACATATACTCTCTGTGAAAAGAAAGCTCCCAAATCTGGAGGGCAATATTCAAAAGTCTCTTTAGAAGAAAGGCTTACTTTTTTGTGACAGTCACATTGTTTCATATCCAAATCAAATTCACATTCATTTACCAACACTAGTACTAAAGAAACAAAATAACTCTTAAGGAAGGAGCTTCTAAGGGAAACCCTGGGTATTTATGTTTCCTGCTTGAAGGTGCAGAGAGGCCAATTCCTGTCTGATGCATCTAGATTGACTTTCTCATGTTAGTAACAGAGTGGTACCAGACCCTCACTTGTTAATCTTATTTACCCAAATTTTACAAACCTTGACCAATGAAATGACAGATTTAATTGTCAAATGATACTTAAAGTACAAGACCTAATTCTACATATTCTTCCAAGATGGAAAGATGGTTTCTAACAAAGTTTTTTCATCAGGAATAAGACAGGTTCTCACTTACCTGATTCGGCAGCCTCGGAACATGCCTGTGTCTACAAGGTAAGGGCAAACCAACGTTGTTTTAATTCCATCCTTTTCAGCAGCTTTTAACTCATGGCTCAGGGATTCATGGAAACCCACAACTCCAAATTTACTGGCACAATAATCCTGAGTTAGAGAGGGAAAGAACAGAAACACTAAGTACACGCACAGACCCCCTACCCTACCAAACTGACCAAACCCAAGCTTCCCTGATCCTATTACTTTGGTTACACATTTGATACAGAAGGTTACAGGTGACTAAGCAAAGAAAAGTAAAGCATTTTCAAAGACAGATATCTGATGTGATTCAGTGCAGAAATAATATTTTCAAAGCAACAGCAGAAACAGACAAACACTTTTGCCACATTGACCAAGTATCATATTACTTTGGGCAAGTTACCACAAAGGATTCTATAAAAGCTAACAAGCTGGAGCTAAAAATGGAGAAAGGTTCACTTTGAAGTGTCTGGAAAATTTACAAATAGTCTCTTGTTCAGTAAAGGAGAATGAAAATCTAGTTTGTTTAGTTAACTCTAGGAGAACAAAGGTGAATCTAGCTCAGATTATAAATTGTTATGATCCAATTTTCTCTTTAGGGTAAAATAAAAATGGAAATGGTAAGTCTACCTTGTAAACTTAAGCCAGACTTTAAGAACAGAAGGTACAGAAAGTTCTTATCCTTTACTCCACCTTAAATGCAGGAATGCAAATGCAGAATGTGGAAGCCATCTATTCTGTGTCCTTTTGTGTATTTGCATGGGGACGAGGTTTTCAATTTTATGCAGGAGGCACCCAGAGGACAAATAGAACCATACACATACAAACACTTTATTATTGGAATATGGTGAAGAATGGGGTTTGATTAAGCCCAGTTCTGCAAACTTAACAAAGCAAGACACCTCATATCTGCCATAACCATCTCCTCTGATGAAATGATACAAGATAGTTCGCTTTGAGCAAGTCACCCAAATAGGACATCAATCTCTGGCCTCACATGTCTGTTTCCCGTGGTACTGCCACTGCCCTCCATGACTTCATTCTTGACCCTGTGCCTCCCTGCCACCATCAAGCAAAACTGCTAATGAAAATGGGGCATAGTGAGGGCCAGTCCACCTACTCTTCCTGCTGCTGCGGCTTTGTCAAACTAATATAGGTGATTCTGTGGCAGAAGATATTAGAGGTGCACTCCAACAGCTGGCCCTGTGTTACTATTGAACATTCCACACACGGCACACAGGTGGAGTGGAGTGCTTTCATGAATGTATGGGCAGCAGGTACTCTTCAGAGGATTTTGGCATATGCGTCACGAGATAAACCGACTGAATGAAGGAAATGCTTTATATCTCACAAACCTCAACTCCAGCAGTGCTGAACAATCCCAAGGAACTTGCAACTGTCACAATATGACCATGATTAATCTCCAGCATGGTAGGAAGAAAAGCCTTTGTGGTCTGAAAGAAGAGTAAGATTCAAGCTTTAGAACCGACACCGTGAATTTCATTTAAAAGCCAATCCTACATAATGTTTTAGCCACATAATAAAATCAGTTTTACCCACATAATGGTACATTTTCCAATTTGCTTCAAGATCTTATACATTTACTAAAAGAGAACATCCTCTGCGTGTCTGGTTAGCGTAACACCGTATCATCAGTGTTGCAGGCCTGTTAGAAGCCGTGACCAACCAGACTTGTAACACAAGAGCTTTTGGGGACAATTGCCAGAGATGAAAAGAAAGCCATTAGTTGAAGGCTTTTTATCACCTTTCAAGTGATAGTTATCTGCTAATCTAAACTACTCCCAGGTCAGGGATCTTTTTATGCTCCTGACACTTTAACACAGCTATCTCACGGTCTGTGCGGGACCTCCAGCTTACCCACTATAAGTGCCTAAATGTCTACCTCGTGGCTATGTCTAAACAGGAAGGGACCCATGAATGAAAAGATCTTCCAGCATCATCTTCCAGCATCCAAAGCTTTGCCAAGGTGTACTAACAGGAGGTAAAGTATTTCAGGATATAAAAATGCAGGATAAAAGTACAGAATCATTATCATGAGAAATGTGTCCTATGCTAAGTGACAGGAGCTTACAGCATTCTGAATGACCACACTCCCCTGGGGGGTTTACAGGGCAGGGACTTTCCCACAGAGGCAGGTGACCAGCCACTCAGTGTAGCTGAGCACGTGGCACTTACAGGGCAATAGACCCAGGCACTGATTTCTTATTCACTAAACTCTTTCTCCCCCGCCCCCGACCCCCTGGGCTCTTTTGCCTTCAAGACACAAGGCTGTATTAAAAAAAAAAAATTACTTCAAATTGCTTAAGATGATCTATTAACTACACTACCAGGCTCCCAACAGTTTTATAACCTGCTTCTTAAAAGAAAGCAGCAAAGAGCAATCTGTCTACTGTTGAGTTATATCCCATTGCCAACACAGCTTCCCCGTGATTTATGAAGTTAAAAAAACCCCAAACAATACACAGTGGACTTAAAGAAGACTTGCACACCCTTCTCTGAGGATTTCCTGCTAAGGGATCACTGAATTTTTGCATAAATATCTAATTTGTTACAATAACTTTTGCATGTACAAGATCAAAAACAGTCATTCCATTTAAAGTTTCTCCGCATTCCAATCCATGATGCACACAGTTGCCAGATGAACGTCTGTGAAGTGTCCCAAGTTTTTCCCCAGTCTGACTCCTGATCATCATGCAACCTTCCCCCCCACCCCCGACTCATACCCCACCTGTCTGGGTCTCCTCACTGTGGTTACCCAGAGCACACTTATTCTCACCTATCAGGTTTTACCTGTGAACTGGTCTCTTCTCTGACAACTACGCCCAGTGCCCTCCCATGTAATTCAAAGTATAATATTAATCACATGTTTACAAAGCCTCTTGTGCTTTCCAACATGCTTACGTCATAGGAGCTTCCAAATAATTCTCTCCTGAAGGTGTTGAGCCTTTATTTATTTTTTTAAGATTTTATTTATTTGACAGAGAGATCACAAGTAGGCAGAGCAGCAGGCAGAGGAAGAGGGGGAAGCAGGCTCCCCGCTGAGCAGAGAGCCTGATGCGGGGCTCAATCCCAGGACCCTGAGATCATGACCTGAGCTGAAAGCAGAGGCTTAACCCACTGAGCCACCCAGTGTTGGGAGTTTATATCATTCTACACCACCTTGACTTCGTTTGTATTTCTTTAAGACATATGGTTAGGACCATTCACTGTAATATACAATTACATGTTTTGTGATATTTTGATTGATTGATTTGCCTGGCTGCCTCAGACTAAGCTGGAAGATATTGATTATTCTTTCAAAGATTATGGGAGGACTACTAGCCTGTGATGGGCACTGCGGAGGAGAGAATGTGAACATTCCTTGTGAACTTCAGAGACTTGGCTTACCGCTGGATGGAAGAGAGACACACATTTCAGCTGGATTTGACTTCTTTGCAGCAGTAAGTGGGATGGTTAGGGTAATTGGGAGAGTAATTATTATTTTAGTGTGCTTGGTAGCCAAAAAAGGCAAGACCTGGTCCTTCAGGTCATTATACGTTCAATTTTAGGCTCTACAGCTTATATATGGCTATTACATCACAGAACTGCAATAAGGTTATATCATAAAGGATATATATTCCAATCTAAATTAGAAAACATATCCTTAAGTAATCAAGTCTGTAAGGCCTCTTTTAAGTATCTGATTATGATTAATTGTTCCCAGATTAGCTAAAAAAAATATAAAATGTATTCTTGATGAGACTCAGGAATCACTTCTCAGTATTAAAAGTTTGCCTAGTCTTGGAAGACAGGGATAGATTTAGTACAAAGGATCCTACTGTTAAGTTCTTAAGTGGGGAGTCTCAATATTAAATCCCAAGAAATTACACACAATATACAACACCTGTAAGAATTTGCCACTTAAACTAACTGGTGAATCTGAATCCCTGACCCTGTTTGTTCACACCGCCAGTGACCACTGACTCTAGCTGGCGGCAGGCCCTGGCTGGAAACACACAGACACCGAGCAGGCTGGCACTAATGATTTCCCTCGACTCGTGTGCGATGCTGTTGCCGCAGGTGTTAAATGACTAATCCAGATCTCTAGCACCACATAAAGGTAGGTGATAGAAGATTAACAAGTTCCTAACCGTTTTTTAAGTTTAATTTGTTGTATGGTTCTGAAACTGATTAATGACCCCTCCCCTTTTCCTGAAATTAAACTGTGGTATTAACTTACTGCTTCAGCGATTATTTCTTGAACATCTATTACATGCAGGTACTGTTTTATGATCTGGCCAAGCAATGATGACTAAAATGGGAGCTGGTTCTATGCCTGTTTCTAAGCAGAATTTGCACTTACCAGCACTGAACTGTGTTAAATCAGTATATCAAGTATAACAGTTCTAGTTTATGCACAGGGTACTCTGGCTGCGTATTCTAAAAAATGTGACTTAGGTCTGCTTCCCTCACTCCCTGCTCCCCCTCCAAGTAGTCTGGAGGGACATTTAAGCTACCGGTTTTGTATTTAAAGGAAAAAAGAAAAAAAGAGAAAGAGAAACAAAAGAACCCAAATATGGCTAAGCAACCAAAATCTTCTCCAACTGTGGGTTATAAACATTTTTCAGGGAAATATGCTTCACTTTGAGTAACTAGTAGAGTGTGACATGGGTTTGTTTTAATATAAGGCTTTTTGTAGAGAGGGAGAGTTTTAAAAAAAAAGGTAGTAGCAGGTCAGTGTCTAGTTTAAAATATGTGATTTCTTTGCCTAATCAGGGACAAACACAGCCTTCTGTATAAATGAAACCTGATGTCTCATTGCATTTTCTCCATCCTAAGACAAAGGCCTATATTCTTTATTTAGGAAGTGCACCAATCGTGGTCTAATGCAACAATTACAACAACCGCTATCAAAGTTGAGCACAACCAACAAGGTTCAGGAAACTGGGAGGTGAAAAAAGCTATCCAAGGCCAGGGTCAGCCAGGGTCAGCCAGGGAACCCAGACTCGTCTTCCAGGGCTGGGGTCAAACACTCAGCTCCCGTGTGCCAGGCAAAGGCAAGCTTGGGATAAGAGCATTCACATCAGGACCATTTGGGTTTCTTTTTAAACCTGGGTTTTCAGGGCTCACGCTGGAGCCTGATCCACGTGACTGAACATGAAGGCTGTTAATCATTTCCTTTGCTGCCCCAATGGAGGCGAGCAATTACTGTTCATGCCTTATTTCCACAGCCCCAAGTCCTGCCTTATGTCTGGGGCATGTTACCAAATAAACTTTGATCAACACTAATTCTATCCCTTACTTTACAGGGAAAATGCTGTAAATGGGTGGCTAGAAAGCATCATATTTTCAGTAATTTTGCCAAGTAACCTGACTAGTTTTCTTTTCTAATTACTCTTGCCCTCAACAGCCTGGTAGATGACATCTGAGATACAGCATATTCTGTCCCTGACACAGTTTGACAGCACAAAGAAATCTGGCACTTTGCAATGAATTATTAATGCGCACAAATATTGTAACATGTACAAGATGGGGACCAGCAAAAGGTGAAGTGCCAGTTGCCATGACACCAGTCAGTTCAAGCTAAGGTTCGTGATCTTTAACATTGTCTCAGAGTCATTAAAAGAACATCAAGGGCAAATCTAAGAGCACACCCAAATGGCTTAAGTATAAATTCTCGTGTGTGCCGCCATCAGTGAATCTGAGAGAGGCAACTCAGATCACTGACCGATTCCGGACTGCTGTGTTATCTCCACTATAAGGATTACTTGGATCACAAGTGACCACCTAGTACAGGGATCTGTAAAGTACAGAGTTAGTTGGTACCAGTGGTGGCTGGCAAGGTTAGCTAGAGGCTTAACCTGAGCCAGAGAACTGCACTCCGTGCTGTGTCCTTTTGTTCAAATGTCTGTGAAACAGAGGAAGCCTTGTAGTTCTTCATCAGGAAAAAATGGCTGACTCTTGATCTAGGGGGTCTCAGAGGCAGCAACCCATATGCACTAATTGGTATGGTCAGTGGGAGAATTTAAAGTTGGAACGGACCTAGGGATCACTTTATCTGCAAAAAGAGAGCACTCTCAATAATGAACTCTGGCTAAAAAGTGTGGAGACAGACCTTTGCATACCCATGAGTAATTTTATCACAAGACTCCAATACCATAATCGGCCACCAGCTGACAGGGTTGCTATGTGACTAAAAAGAAAAAAAGGGGTGGGGGAAGGACACTGACATGGACCCTGACATTCTTATGAAACATACTTAAGTCTAATGTTGCTATAGCTCCTCGGGGTTCCTCTTCAAAGCCCTGGGCACTTTGAAAGATAACTGTAAAGGTCATATTTATAATATAAACAAGAATTTCTGAAACAGAAGTGTGACTGGACATAGACATGACATGTCCTATCTCGAGAAATCTTTGAAAGTTAGGTTTACGCCAAATTAACTTCCAACAGTTGTAACCCCCCAGATCATTCTTGGTGCTCTTAATGACACACTGGGACGCAGGGCCTGCAGCTGCACTGTCAGGGCTAATTAGCCGAAAGTTAAACAAAAGAGAATGTGAAGAAATGTGGTATCCGGCAAAGTCTGGCTTTTGAAATGTTCGAGACTGATGACATTTTAAAGGTGTAGCTAAAACACCCAGAATGTGTTCCCTGTATTTGTAAGTGATTCCAGGTTAAGACACCAAGGAAAAAGACAAGTTAATTTCTCGCGGAAGGAAAAGACCACATACCGTATTTTTGTGTGTTTGCCTAACTGTCTTCTGGTCAGTTCCAGAAAAGGCTTTTAAAAAGAATCCTTTTAAAATGTTTCTCTCTCATTTGAACACCCAAGAAACAGGAGGGCCATAAATCATATTATGATTGGAAAAGGATTAACACCATCAGCACATACATAATCGTTCTCTGATGTGTAAGGATTTTCAGAGTCTCCAAATAACAGCAGTAGATAAACAATTTGAGGGAAAAAAAACCCACAACAATCAAGACTCCACTGAACAAAGAACATATAACTGGAGATCCTCCTAGTACCCCTCCAGGTAGTTCAACAATTCTACTTGGTGTTTTGCTCCTTCTGCCTCTGTTGCTACCAGAGTAACGTATCTTTATCAGAATCACAAAGGAACATATTGCTTATTTACAAGGCTAAAATGACATCTGGTGGCACTCTTCTCTGAATACTCAGTCACTGGTCCTGGAAAACTGGGATGCAATAGTACAAACTGTTGAAGGCTCTGTGCAAATACAGTGAATGGTGTTAAAAAGGCGAATAGGAGAAATCATTAGCGTGTTTAAAGATAGAAAAGTGGTGACATACCCCCACAAGCTAGCGTAGGAAAGGAACATATGGCTAAATAAATACTCTTCATTCTGTAGATCTAAAGGTTATACTTAGTAAACACACTGACCGCCAAACTAAGAAATTTCACTTTGACCCTAGAACATGACAGCTGAAATTTTTCACTACAAAATTATCTTTAATTAGGAAGTAAAAACTAAATCTATACTTGCTAGCAATATACTGACTTAAAGTATTTTAGTTGCATTTGACAGTACAAATTCTGAATGACAGCTTTTTTCCCCTTCTTTCCTAGTTGGGTGTGTTTGTAGAGACAGAAAAGTCTCCCAACAAATTGTGCAACAGAGCCCCAAGATAGTGAAGCCTGAAACTACTCCCTCAGACTTCACAAAATGTTCATCAAAGTCTCTTATCAGCTTAACAGACACCGCTCTGTCTTTAGCCATAGAGGAGAGACTAAAGAGTGTGTCCTAACTATTGAATTTTTACCAATGTGATATCTACCATCTTTTTATTATTTTGAGGCTACAGGGATTAGTTTAACATTTGAAGGCATCAGCAGTTAATGCTTAACACACATGCACTAGTACACTCCTACAGTTGCCCTGCAACCAAGAAGCTAATAAAAGAGCGAGGCTTTTCAAATGAACACCTAGATGATGACACCATTAGTTATTCAGCAAAAATAAATGCTTCATTAACTTGCCTTCCCACTGCTAAAGCATGGGATAAATCTAGCCCACGGCAGCCATTCAGACATCGACATTCCCTTGCACTTTGGGTTTGCTATGCAGAAATACCAGAAAGGAGGTGACTTAAAACTCAATCTGTCTGGAAAGGACACTGGTCTTTGGAGTCCAAAAACCACATGGTCCCAGCTGCCAATCAACTGTCCATCCTTGTTATTTGACCTCTTTGAATCTTGATTTTAACTCATCTGTGAGACAAAAAGAGGAGGTTCTCCAGGGTTTCTTTGTTCAAAAATGTTACGACGAATTATATCCAATAATTCTTTCTTGGATTCCAATCGCACATTGGAAATGCAAGTTGTAACACTGAGGTATACCTTGTGTAAGACTCTCATAAATGACTCAGCAAGGTGTCAGTTCCATTAGTGCAGAGGCCAGCAGCTGGTGAGCAGTAAAAATCTGTTCATTAAACATTTATATGATGTCATGACTGTGCTTTTTACAATAAGGTAACTTGAATTCATGCCTCTTACATATTAACGAAATTACACATTCTCTGCAAAATAATCATTTTTCTTTGTTTTGGTTGAGTTCATGGAAGCTCAGGATGTTAAAAGAAACTGAATGCTGAACACAGTTTCTGAAGTGCTGTTTTCCCAGACCCTCCCCCTGGCTGAGTCCTAGATGATCAAAGGAGTGTTCATGATCCCCTTCAAGTTCAGGCCCCTTTCCCTATTTAATAATGCTTTATAGAATGATGAAAATAACCCACAAAATTGCAGCCAAATAGTCTGCTAAACAACATGTTGTCATTAATCCCTTTGCTTTGCCCCAAACTCAAATCACATCTCAGAAACTGTAATAAAGACAGATCTTCCAAAGAGCAGAGGCTTTGGTGCTGCTCTAGTTGACTAGTAACCACTTCATGAGGCATAAACACTGCACACAAGCTCAGCCATTGCTCAGGCCAAATGAAGGGGCAGGACTCCTTTGTCCCTCCTGCCCCCATTCCAACAGCATGGCCCAACAATGTCCTCATGATCACCTTCCACCATCCTTTGTATTTCTTATGCCTAAATCGTTTAACTTCTCCCTCGCTTCCTAATTTGCTTACTGTGGCGTCTTCAACAAAATTAAAATATTTACCTAAATGAAATTTAAATATAATCAAGGTGTTACTCCTGAAAACTTATTTTATTTGTAAGGTTGCATGGGTAGCAGCATAGAATTTACTCATTATATGAGTGTAAGGGACACCTATAATGTACTAGGCACCATTAAAGAGAAAGCTTTGTGAACCTCTGAAAGAAATGTAGCAAGAACATTGCTGAAAGAACATACTGAAAGAACAGTAGCAAATCAAGTTCCATATAGTCCAGTGATGATTTTTTCTAAACTTCAGTTCTCATAGCATGATGACATTTTTCTAGGTTTGGAAGGCATCCTGGGCTTTTAAAAAAACCTCACAACTTAAATTTGGGCTCAAAAGCCCATCAGTTTTAGTTTATATGTTCATGCCTTTGAACTACCACTCCACCAGTAAATTAAGAAATATCTTCAAGCCTGATTCTCCCTTTCCCACCCACCCTGCTTGTGTTCCCTCTCTCGCTGTGTCTCTATCAAATAATTAAATAAAATCTTCAAAAAAAAAAAAAAAGAAGAAATATCTTCAAGGACAATAATTGCTGATCCAGCAACCGGTCCAGTATATTCTAGCTTCCTCATGGCAACAGTACTAAAGTGGATTAAAAGACAGCAGTAATCACTTATCAATCACAGTTCTGGTTAAATCACCTGAAACATTAAATTGTGAAAACTAAAAAGGAAGACTTCTCCCTAGGTATCACAAGTGTATGAGACACCATGCTCTCCGTTATCCAATACTGGAAGCCAGCGATACTCCAGGGCCACAGATGGAAGAAGGGGTTATACACAATAGGCAAGGTGGTGACTTACTTCCTAGATGGGAAGAATGTAGCTCTTTACTGCAGGGTCTTGACTTTGTTTCATGATGTTTTTGGCTTTGGAAATTCCACCCTGGGCACAGCCACCAAGGGGAATAGTGAGCAAGATAGCACCTGCACTCTTCCTTTTAGATACTGGACCGGAATCCAAATAAAAAAAAAAACAAAACCTAGACTGGATTGGTATACAGAGTGTGTGGTCTGGCATTTTTCTTGTCTACGAGATTCCTAAAGGGCTGATTAGCTCAGGAAAGAAAAACAAAAAAGCAGCAGGAAGGAGAATATTGAGAAAGTGGAAAGGAAAATGCACATTCAGGACCAGTTCCTCTTCAAACTGTGATGTGCCAAAGAATCACCTGGGATCTGGAATCAAATACAGAGTCTGATCCAGTAGGTCTGGGAGGTGGCCTGAGAGTCTGCTTTTCTGTGTAGCTTGCCAGGTGATGCTGTCGCTGCCGCTGCCCTGGACCACAGGCTGAGCTCAAGGTCCACAGGTGAACTGGGGAATCTGTCTACTTTAAACCTTCAGTGGCTTCAGATCAATTTCTCCTAGAAACTCAGCAAAACTTCAAGATTTCGCTTCCCTTTAGCCTACCGTGTTCTCTGAACCAGGATATCAGAGGCTGGGAAGCCCCACTCTCCACTCCCCACACCCTTTCCCCAACAATGTTTATAAGGTAAGGCTTGGTTCAAACCAATACCAAGCTCACTCAGAGACTTCTATAGACAACTATGAGAGTTTACGGATGGCTTCTCTGTGTATTTGCCTTGGGTCCATTTTTAGCACTAGCAAGGCCCTCTGCTGTGGTTTGAATGCTTGTGTCCCCAAAATTCACATTGAAATCTAATGCTCACTGTGATGGTGTTAGAAGATGGGGCCTTAAGGACCCCCCAGGAATGGGATCAGTGCCCTTCTAATAGAGGCCCCAGAGAGATCCCTCACCCCTTCTGCGATGTGAGGTTTTAGCAGACAGCTGTCTACCAATCAAGTGGGTCCTCCCCAGATACCAAATCTCCCTCTTCTGGAACTTTCAACCTCTGGAATAGTGAGACATAAATTTCTGTTGTCTGTAACGCACCCAGTGTCTGGCATTCTAACAGTGCAAATGGACTGTCACCCCCATAGCCATTAGAACAAGCTCACAAATGCAGCCAGAGAAGGCTTCAAAGTCCTCTCCCGGCATCCACAGAGGCTTTGAAGGCTCAGCTTTCAAGACAAGGATTTTTGGCCTCAATCTTTACCTGTTCCGTCTTTCTCATTTACCTTTCTGAAGCTTTCACACTTTGGTAAGTCCGTGAGGAAATCACACCTAGGAAAAAATTAGCCCTTTACAAATCAGATGCTTGGGCCCTAAGTTTGGACGCCATCAATTGGGCAAAACTACATCATTTTGAAAATCCATGATTAGCATTTCCAAAGGCAATGCTTACGGAGTTATCTGGAATTCTAATCCCATAAGATTATTATGTAACAGAATAAAGCTCTTATATTTTCTAGGAGATAAGCTTTAAAAAAAATCACAACAAAAAGCAAAAAACTAAACCTAACCTATTACTGAGTGTTTATAGAACTACCAAGTGTTTATAGAACTTTGTGCAGCCAATCCTTGTTGAAGTGCCATGTTTATTCTCTACTTTTTGTGTCCAGCTTGTCAGTGTTGACATGTGAACTAGGAAAAGCAAAGAAGCTAAATGACCAAGGATATTCTACAGTCTACTCAATGAAGTAACTATCTCAGATGTGAACCATGGAAAATTACAGAAAAAGCATGGAAAAACACTTGAATTAGCTTTTGGTAATAAAATTCTAATGTGGCTTTGGTTCTTTAGTCTAGAATTTTACATTCTTGTCTAATTTATGGAGCAAACTTTCTGGTGATATGAAGCTAGGGCTCATTAGTCATTGTTAAATGACCTATGCTAGTAAAAAAAAAAAAATCAACATTTGAAGGTGGATTCTTTCATTATACCAAAGGGCAAACGCATAAGTGACTCATAGGAAAATCTACTAGGAGCTTTGAACATGTAGCCTGGGTGAGTATTTGTAGAGATTCTAAAACTAAAGTCCCAGGATGAGGGACTGAATACTAGCTTCTTCTTTCCCCAGGGGTGACCTTAGGCAATTCCTATAACCTCTCTCGTTTGTTTCCTCATCCATAAAAATGGGGATAATGGCTCTACTTAATTCAGAGTTGCTTTGAGGCTCAAATGAGAGAAGAGTGTTTATGAAAGGGTCTGTAAAATTTAAGTGCTATATAAAAATACGGTAAATGCACTCCAGGCTCATTAAGCATATATTTATAGGCTCTTTTGGTTATAAGTGCTATCTATTTTTGGTTATGTTGTTTCTTCAAGTTCCTGCAATTCCTGGTTCTTCCTTTGTATGGCTCCCAGGCCTCCCTGCCCTCCAGGCAGCACCAGACCACGCTTCCGGCAGACACCCACTACCTGACCACCAGAAGCAGTCTCAAAACCACAGTGCTGAGCAACTGCTTCAGGTGCCCGACCTCTTTCACCCAGAATCCTAGACGAGGCTGGGAAACAGCAACACTTTCCCGTGACACCTCTTCTCTAATCCTTTCCTTTAGTCCTCTTTTACTAGGAGTAGACAACAATGATTTTAAAAGATAAATTATGACGCTCGACAGAGAAGAGTCCAGCAGACATAAAAATACTTAAAGTCAGTACAGAACTATTTTAAGGTAATTTATTATACCTGATGTTTCTTTTTTCCAAGAGACTGTAGAACTATCCCGTTTTTAAAAATCCTTGAGAAATCAGTAGGGGGCAGTATGTTAAGTGCAATTTGCAGGTGGGAAAATTCAGGCTTTGAATTTTAAGTTTCACTTGTCCTCAAAATACCCATTTGCTTACATAAGTTACACCACAAATATTTTCCCAGTTACACTGATTCGGGAAGTGTTATTTTGAGCCCCATTGTTTAGAATAACACTAAGAAGCTGAACCTTGTTAATATTTAAAAATTCGAGTACCAAGCTATTTGAAAGAAAGGCAAGAAATTCACATTTTATGCAAGTAGCAAATGAGAAACACTACGGTTTCCCCAAACCAATAAACAAACAAACAAACAAAAAAACCAAAACAAAAAACCAAAAACAAAAAACACCACAACCAAAAAACCCAAAAAAAACCACACAATGACAACAAAAAACAACCATCACAATGTTAACATGGTTGCCATCTTTCACACATAACTTTGTGTGATCTTTAAAGTTTCACAGACCAAGTAATGTTTTGTTTCCAAATGTGAATTCATTGTAAGTGGCTTGTCAGTTGGGCTAATTTGACAGCACTCAAGGTTGCGGCAGTAATTGCCCTCACTTGTTAAATATTCTAGCAGCATTTGCTGCAGTGTTGAAAGTTTTATGATCTTTATGAGAGGATATTCAATTTTTCCCCGTGGTTCACATAATTTTAGTTTCACAGCATTTAGGAAAATGGTCCCTGACAGGTGTGAACTTGAGTTTTAAGAGAATTGACAAATAAACTAAAAAGAAAAAAGAATTCAAGAATGGGCCATGCTGGGTAAGATCAAGTAAACGGTGTTAGCATTCCTCGTGTCGAAAGGCATACCCTGGATCCAGGGCTGGGATGGTGTAAGCCTGCAAACCCAGGCGGACGGGGACTGACTGGCTGGCCAAATGTGTCAGGGTGATGGTGATTAAATCGCAAGGCTGTGCTCGGAAAACCTTTCCTCTGCACAGTGGTATCTTAAGTGTTAGGTCACAACACAGGGAAGTTCTCTAAGGCTGCCCTACCACAAGGATTGGCTGTATGCTCTACCTGTCCACTTGGTATTTTCAAAGAAAGAATTACAAGATTCCATCCTCTGGGTTATTTTCCCATTATGCTTACAAGAGGTCGCAGCATAAAAGGAATTTTTTAGGTCAGTTGGCAGAAACTATAAGAAAGGGTTAGTTCTGTGAATAGCTAACTCCTATAGTAACTTCTGAGATTAAAAAAAATCACTAATTAAACCAAGAGTGATTAACACATTTTAATCTGATCCCCAGAGTTCCAGGCTCAAAACATTGGATTTAACTCATTCAGTTGATACAGGGAGTAGTTCCCTATTTCTTAAGAACTACCGGAGTTTGTCATACTCCAAAGATGAGCTACAAAAGGCCCTTTATCTTGGGAAAATTACTGCATGGGAGTGCAGAAGGAAATAAGATACAAATCCACCCAGCCGGGACACCCCCTAGTGGAAATTCAGCATAGTACAATTTGGGGTTCCAAAAATATCCTGGGTATTTAGGACTTAACACCGTGGTTCAAATGGGCTTTTTTCAGTCCGTTGGCTCTAACTGCACCATAGTCACAAGCCTTATTATTCATTGAGCATTCTAAAACAAGCAAACAAACATGTCATCTACACATCTATCCATATAGGCCGGTATCTGGATTAAATGGAGGCAAACTGGCTACTTATCATAATTGAATGAGGTCTAATTTTAGTTTCTGAAAGAAACAGAACAGAAAGTTTAGATGAGACTGTCATTAATATTCCTTAACTGAAGGAGCTTAAAAGGGGCGGGGGTTCTACTTTATTTTTTTTAATTTAAATTTTAGCTAGTCAACATACAAGGGGTTTCCTACTTCAAAAAATTATTCTAAGTCCCAAATGAGGTTATTAAGTTTCTTGAAAAGAATTTTTTTCAAGTTAACTAAAGTGAATTCACTACAATTTGCCAAAGATCTTAAAAATCTGAAAAATGGTTAGGGTAAAAACAAATGTAAGGGCAAAGAATTGGGAGAATGTGAGCAGTTAAATATTTGGCCATAGGGCTTGTAACTCTTCTCTAGGCCCCTGTGGCCCAATCCTGCAGTAAATGGCTGAAGACCCCACACAGGGAACAGCCTTTCTGAAAAAGCTGTTCAATCAGGGTTAGTTAGCCCAGGTTAAAGAATGCCTTCACTTTGACGTGTCCTATAGATTAATTTCTACTATGTTATCTACAGATAATGGATAAAGTCCTACATGTAGAAATAACAAGGGAGAAAAGAACAAACACCAACTTTGCTTCTAGGAATCGAGATAAACAGCACATAAACAAACAAGAGTGAGCCATTCCCTGAATTGGGACTTAAACTACTCTATGAGGACTGCCCCTTTAACCTATAAAGATACTATTAAGTCAACATGAAAGTATTTTGAGTATTTTTTCCCTCCTAGAAGAAATGATACATTTTGTTTAAACTATTCAACTTCTTTTGTCTCCCAGTAAGACAGGTCTCAGATGGCAGAACAGCTGAGTGCACAGAGCTCCGTCAGGGGCACAGAGAGATGTCCAGCCCAGCAGGAGTTTAAGGCGGACCAGGAGATATAATAGGCGATGAATTTGGAAGGCAGGTGGAAATCAGCTTTAGAAGATCTAAGCTGCCATGCTAATGAGCCTGAACTTCATGCTGTGAACAATATGGTCACAGAAAGGTCTGAGTAGGTTCTTGTCAGCATAGCCCTTAAGCACACACATAATAAATTTGAGTCTGCTTAGATAACCACAGGTTGAAGAGCAAAAGCTGGGAACGGGAAGAGAAGTTCAGAGACTCTTTCCAAAGTCCAGGCAAAAGGTGATGGAAGCACAGGGGAGGACACAGGACTGGGAAGGAGGGGATCAAAGTACATGGCAGCAACAGAACAGTCAGGACCCACGAATGTGGGCAGGATGGAGAATTAAAGATACTGCTGATGTTCCCAAGCCAGGTACTGGCCATAGCAGGGGATTCAAGAAGGGGCAAAAAGGAGTTAGTTCAGTTTTGAGCCTTGTTGATTTTAGGGAATGAGTGGAATAGCCAAAACAGTTGTGAGAACTTGGGAACTGTCTCAGAAATCAGATGAAGCGGATTTAACTGACTGAAATAAACAGGTTACTCCGCTAGAGGTACACAGTGAGAAGAGGTTTGAGCATGTAATACTAGTCATTACGTCTCAGAAGTAGGGAGGCCAAGAAGACTTGGGAAGATAGAAGAGAAGCAGGAGAAAGTGGGCTTATCATGGAAATTAAAGACTGGAGTTTCGGAGATGGTTAACAGGATCACATTCTATAGAAAGATCAAGCTGCACACTGGCAATGAGGGGGGCACTGTTATTTCTTCATATGATCTTGGTTACTTAGCAATATTTTCTGAACTGAGGTAACTGGACACAGATTCAAACATACATTAAAGATGTTGCAAGGATTTTTATAGGATGGTGCCCTGCTCACACCAGTTAAGTGACATTTTATCATGTCATAGATGTTGATTTCTAGTAGCAACAGAAGCAATTTGGGCCTACCACATAATATACCAAATATAAAGACTCAATGTTGAAGGGGCATGTGATCTTACTTTGTATTAGGAAGAGAGGCCATTAAAAAACCCTGTTAGGGATATAGTCCCAAGTATCCGAGTAGTTGCTACCCGAGAGATGTTTTTAAATGGGGCCACAAGAATAAGATAAAGTATGCTTACCCCATGTTAATTTACAGTTCAGTTGAAATAAAAAATCTTTGTGAAGCTCAACATTGGATTTTTATGCATATGACATTTATTTAACAGAAGCCAGTTCTAGTATAGACTTAAAAACTGGCTGTGAATTCCAACTTTTAGTAGCTATCCGAAGATAGGAAAATATTCCTTTATAAAATACATGGTATAACAATTCTTAAAATTATGGCTTGAAGGAGGGAGTACTGGCCAAGTAGTTTTATATGAATACTTTAGAAATGATTTTTTTAAAAAAATTCTAAATCGAAGAGACGTCGAACAAAACTAGGTTTCTCTAACCAGAGAACAATATAGCACTTGAGATTAAAAACTAGTAAATCACATAGGAACTTAAACATTAATGATTAGGGACCATTCATGAGATATTAGGTACTACCATAACACTAATGTCTTTAAGTGCTATATTACTCAGATCTAGCTGGTGGGCTTTTACTTTTCCTGGATGGATTTTAACTAAATAGACTTTAGACATTTGGATATAGATAAATGCCTAATTCAGTAATTAGTATTTTAAAACTGTGAAACCTTTTAAGTTAAGTGGTCTATTAATTAACTACCAATTATCTTGTCTGACTACCATATCAATAGAAGTAAATTACCGTCTTGCTATTTGACAGATTTAGCCCTTTACCATGCAAAATTTCTTCAGAACATAAAAGGCCTGGAGTTAAATGCTTTTGCTTCCCCCTTTTGGTTAATCAGGGATCAATTTGCTGCTCACGTATAAAGGCCAAATGCAGCTCTTTGGCCAAAAAGGATCTACAGATAAACTCTGTCTTGTAAAAATGGCAAGCTAAGATTCTACTCCTCTTAAAAAATAACAAGTGAAGCAATACTAACGTGTTGGGGAAAACATCAGCTTGCAATTCCCATATGGAGGCTGACTTGCCTGTTTCAAAGGAGACAAGCAAGGTATTTTCCAGCTTTTGTATCACATGGAGCCACAGAGAGTGCCTAAGTGAATGGTTGCTATGATTATGCCAACATTAAAGTGCACTGTGTTGCATACATTCTTCTTGGTCTTGCGCTAACCCTGATATGAATATTGCACAACAGATTATACTGACTGGAGTCTACCCCAAACCTATCACTTCTTGACAGGTGACCAAGAGATGGTTCCTAGGAGAGCTATTGGTGATAGAATCCTGGAAGGCAGGAACAGCACAGCAGACCAGAGGGCTGTGTTGAATAATGCTGAGCACAGCAAAAACTTCAGCGTGCAGGGAAATAAATAGAATGAGGTTCAGAACCAAGGAGGGAGTTGCAGCCCATGGGAATCCTCTCCTTGAGGCCCCGCCATAGGGAGGTAGGAATGGTTGCCATACAGTTGATTTGAGCTTGTTTCCAACCGGGTTATCAACACCGGCCTTCTCAAAGTTGCTAGCCTCGCACCAATGAGCAGAGTTAATACACTATAGTAAATGTGAGCACCCGGGTGGGGCAGGGAGAATGGAAAAGTTGTGTAGCAAAACAAAAGGAGATATAAACCCTCATGAATGTGAGCCAGCCCCATTTTGAGATCTCCTCAATCTTGCACAGCGTGAGTTAGTTCACCATAAGGCTTACATTTTGAAATTTCAGAAGACAGGCCCCTGTGAGGATCCTGAGTAGGTGATCTTCTGAATCTTTAAATAGAAGTCTAGCCTACTGAACACTCATTTATTGAGTGTTCATTGAGTCTTAGGAGTGGAGTCCTATTCCAAGCAGGGGAAAACAAATAAGAAAGATAGAACAAACTGCCTTCAGACAGCTTGCCATCTATTTTGGAATTTCAGGGCACAATGCATAAAAAAAAAAATTATACCAAAGAGCACATACTACGCTATAAAGGGTGAGAATGAACAGATGCTGCAAGAGATTAATGGCAAAAAGAGAGAAAGCTTTAGACAAGCCATTTAACTGCAGCTTTACCAGAAAACAAGGGATGGGACAAGATGATCTCTAAGGATCCTTGCAGCTCTAATATGCAAAAATGCCAGAAAAGGGCTTGGAGTGGGGAGGGAAGACTGTATTAGGAACTTGTGCTAGGCCTTGAAAGGTACTGGAGTGGAGAAAGAGGGTCTTGAAGGCAGAGGCAGTAGTAGAAGGGTTTGTCAGTAAGGGGGCCCACAGCTTTTCAGTGGAAGTCCACACGGTTTTCTAGCTCTTTGCATAGGACTTTGACGCTGGGTCAGGATCAACACGCCATTCAGTATTTTATGGAAACAGACAGCAACTGCTACTTACAAGTCTGGCTCAAGACCATCCGTTCAAATGACTAAACGACTCTTTGCTCAGCTAATCTACTTTTTAAATAAAATGTATAGGGCAACGTCTCCCCACCCAGATACAGTATAAAGACACGCTGGTTATTTTCTCTGGAAGGAAGACAGCACATGCTAATATATATTTAGACAGTTGCCACAGACATTTTTGCCTAAGAGGACTACTGGAAGGGAAGCTGAATTCAGTAGCTCTCACACCATTTCACCCCCCCACCTCCCACCCCAACCCCTGCCAAATCACTGTAAAAATTATAGTAAGCCTTCTTCTAAATTTTAGTTGCTAGATCTCAATTTCTTAAAGGGTTTATAAGGCTCGGCAAGAAGTCAGAAATTCCAACTCTAAAATGAATTTTCTGACTCAAGATTGAAAATAAATTCTTAAGTTTAGATGCTTAGGGGAAAAACAGCTGGAGAATTCAGGAGCCTCCCATATTTTAATATGAAGTGACGTCATTACCATCAAGGCTTCCAAGAACTGCCTAAATTGTGTAGTTAAGCAACATCTCAAAGCAAAGTAAAGACTCTGGGAAGGTGGTATGTTCTTCCTTAGTATACAGATTCAATTCCACAACAATTTTTCTATTGGAGATTTGATTCAATTTTCTCCTTAGGTTAGAAAGTAGTCTAATGTTAAGGCATTGTTTATCAATTGAAGTGCATTTTCAAAGCCAAAACTATGGATTTTCTGTGCTTAACAGACTCTCAATTAGCTCTCGTTTTATAGAATGTCTAGCGAAGAGAGGCTGCTTTCCCCTTGAGGTATTTAACCGCAGATTTAAAAGTGTGATTACATATGAAATTTTATTATTCAGCAAAATAATCATGCAGAGAAAGCAGGCAAGATGGCTGAACTTCAGAGGATCGTGTAGGTAAAAGTTCACAGTTCAGAAACCAAGGATCATCTCAATCAAAGGTTACTGGAAAAAAACAGTCCTGGTGGTGGTGGTTCACAACTAGCCTACCAATGGCTGTATATCTATTTAAAGATGACAAGTTGACTGGTATCAACAGGAGTTTCTAAGGCAGCTTCATCCTTACCATTCTACTATGAAAACTACAAGTCCACCTGCAATTCATATATGTCTTATTTCAAATAGTGGTTGTTTTACTCAGAATTATAAATACATAAGATTCTTGATAAACCATATTGTCAAGTTTATTCATTTGTACCAGTCTTTACTCACCTGATCCATCCCCTTGCCACTTGTTTTTATGCACCCCATGGCAGCAAGGACTTTTCTTCAGTTTCCCACCCCCACTGCATACAACACACACACACACATACACACACACACACACACACACACACACACACACCCCTAGGCACACGCCCACATGCACAAGCACACTTAAATCCCCCCCAAACTGTATTTGGTAATCTCCTTACTCATTTAAAACACCCATATGAGTTAGCTCACATCATTTGTGTGTTCATTTCTAGAGGTTTGGAAATGAATTAAATAAAGGTCATGTTTTAAAATAAAACATTTAAAGTAAGCTTCTTTCAGGATCAGAGAAATGGTTTGATGTTCAAGGAACAACATTTGAATAAGTACTTCTAAAGCCAGATTAAGTTTTTAAGCAGTTGCTAAAAAATTAATGAGGTTTAACGTGACCTATTTAGAAGAAACAGTTCTTTGTGGTGTTCCATTAGACGGCTAATCCGTCTATAGAAAATACAAAATCAAATTTCCTATCTCCTTACCCTTTCTTTATTGGCTTTTACCTGTCTACAAAAGTAAAGGGGAATTACTGTGAAGGAAGAGAGAATAAAGAAGGTCAACAGTATACAGTTATAGGGGAGAGCTTCACACCTACCATTATTGAAATTTAGTTGAAAAACTGGGATCCGTTTGGTCCCCAGAGCAAGAAGGCCCTCCTTCCCTCTCATCCTTAGATGCTGTAGGAGCTCTGATGGTTAGAAGCTGATGTGGTTTAAGTCCCTCGTTCCCCAAGTCTCAAAGTCCTCCTGCCCCTTATATAGTGACTCTCTGGTCCTATCAGGGTGACCTCTGTTCTCCTAAGAGAGGCATCTCATAAGCTGAGAAAGTTCTGAGATGTACTCCATCAGGACAATGCCACAGACCCTGTGGATGGTCAGTGGATGTTAAGTGACTGCCAGGGTGGCCTGACCACTCCCAGTGGACCACAAATGCTGATCTCAGAATCTTTGGCACTTTCTAAAATGTGGCTGAGCAGTAATTTGGAAGCCTAAACTCTGACTTCAGGAATTCATAAGAACAACCAATGTTTTACAAACTCAACAGAAAGTAAAATAAACAAACCCAGGGTTTTATGCTCCCTCTTGTCATTTTTATGGCAATCTTTCAAAACTAGTTCAAAATGTTCAGTCCTTTACCCTCTTCAGAAAGACTGCATGGCATAGCGTAGAAAATAATTATTTGATAGTAATAGGGTATACAGTGTAATTCACCACGGGGAAATAACAAATTAGAAGGAAGCTTTGTAGTGAAACAGTACAGGTGTCTTTCAGGCTGGTACTGAAGTCTGGCTCCTTCCCAACCTTCTCATTGAGGAGGGCCTAGTAATAAAAACAAGGATGTTTATATTTACCCAGAAGTGTGCGTGGCAATTGACCATCATGGTTCTCTCAATGAGCTCATCGGGACATTCCAGAAGGTGATGCCCAGAGACCACTCCAGCATTATTGACCAGGACTGAGACCTCGCCGACCTCCTTGCGGACCCTTTCCGCCGTCAGGTAGACATTTTCCCTCTTTCCCACATCACAGGTGTAGGTAAAAACCTGCAAGTTACAGTGGGGCAGAATTTCTTCCTCACCATTCCCAGCTGTCCTCAGAAGTCCAGATGAAGGTGGGGGGGGGCGGGAATGGAACAGAGAAGGGGGTGGGGGGGTGCAAAACGTGAGTCACACGGCAATCAGTAGGACAAAGATCACACAAAACAAAAATACAGTGAGCTTCAAATTTCTAACACCCTGAGGCTTGCCAATGACTGAACTTACAGCTGCCTTCCTCCCCCAAAAGTCTTTGGGAATTACAGCAATTTACTGGATAACTTTGCTTAGGGGAAAATCATGTAATTGTGACAAGCCCGATACAAGTCAGACCTCATGGGATCAGCTTCCTGGAGCTAAAGACACCTGGAAAGAACTGATCTCAGCCCAGAGAGTAACACCCCCCTCCTCCCAAACACAAACACTGCACACTCCTGTTTTTTTGAGGAACAGTGGCCAGAACCGGCTTTTACTCTTTTAGTACTAGCACCCTCAAAATGGAAACTCTCCTTAAGGCTCACAAATCAAAACTGTAGTTAACAATCTGAAGTCATCCAAAGCCAAGAAATGAACCTAAAGTTTCTCATGAAAGAATGGAGATCACTGGTTTGTTCGAACTAGAATAGCTGAGCTCTCCTAAGAGGCACCTCACATAAATCAAACCTACAGGTAAATACGCAATTTTACCACGTAAGATCTCGGTTTAAAAACCAAAATTCTCTTTCCTGGTTTTTGAATACCTTTTCTCTTTTAGGTTTTGGCAGGGAGCACAAAAATCTGTATTTGCTAACTCTCCATACCACTGTTGAAAATGTAACATTTTTGACCTTTGATTTTCTGACCTAAAAGGCAGGTGCCAATAGTTTTGGTGAAAAATGATCGATCTGGGGGAGGGGTGGGGTCTCAAGTTAATCTCGGTATAGTTCAATGTTTTCTCTGGAAACGAAAAATGTTATCAATGAGTAAGAGCCATTATCAAACTTCTAGACCAATGTTTATGGTTGGTTATGGTCTCCGCTTTGACTTTTAAACAAATCTCAGATTCAGGTTATTTAATAAAAATATACAGTGAGGCAGATTTCCTGAGGTTATGTAGAATACATTCATCAGTCGAGTCTGAGAACAACTTCCCAGACACTTTAGTGCCCCATCGCAAACCGAAGTGAGGCATTTCTTTAGGATTCAAACCTGTGCTAGCCAGTTCGCTCTGCCTTCCTTCGCTATCCTCACAGGGTTTAGGAAATCCGACATTCGTCCCCAGAGAGACAGGACCTCCGTAAGGACAAGGGTGCGGTACGCCTTCCCCCCTTCTAAAACAGAGGTGACCGTGTTCCTTCCTCACGGGGCAAATTCCGCTCGCAGGAGACGAGGGGGTGGTTCTCTTCCTCGAGAGCGGGGCTGACCCCGGCAGTGGGGTTGCGGGCCCTCCCGGGGACGCCTCAGGGGTGGGGAGAGGCTTGATCCGGCGCAGGTCCGAGTTACCTTGCAGCGCCGCGGCGTCGGCCGCCTCCAGGTCGCGGTAGATGTGGCGCACCATGCCCGCCGTCTCCTCGTTGCTCTGAGTGTTGATGTCCCAGAGCACCAGCAGCGCCCGGCGCCGGGCGAACTCGAGCGCGAAGAGGCGGCCCAGGCCGCTACCGGCGCCCGTGATGAGGCACACCTGGCCCGCCACGCTCTTCTCCTTGGGCCGCACCAGCCAGCGCGCCGCGGCCAGCACGAACGCCCAGAGCACTTTGAAAGTGACCACGAAGAACTCTACCACGATGTTCATCGCGACGCCCGGAACCCCGCACGAGTCCAGCGTCCGCGTCCGTGCCCACCCCGCGCAGGGCAGCCCGGCTCCCGGCCCCCCGCGCGTTTGTCAGAGCCGCCGAGAGCAGAAGGCTGCACCCCGCGCCCTCCCTCGAGGTGCCCTCCGGGCTGGAGTGCGCGGCGCCGCTCCCTGCTTGCGCGGGGCCACTCCCGCCCGGGCTCGGCGCGGTGGCCCCCGGGCTGTGCCCGCCGCGGCAGCCGCCC
>LNAC01000277.1:1018988-1154334 GCA_002007465.1 Ailurus styani
CTGCCGGCAGCCGAGCATGTTCGCCAAAGTGGGCCGGGGGCTCGGCTCGGCTGCGGGCTGCCACTGGCGCCCGTGCTGTCCGCTGCCCCCGTTGACCCCGCTGCCAGAGCCTCAGACCTGGGCACCACCGCCACGGCCCAGGCATTCGAAGCCCCTCTCTTCCGAGGTGGAGCTGCGGGGACAGTGAGTGCGGGTGGTCTCGGGAGGACTCTGCGCCTAGCGGGAGCGGAGCGGGGTGCGGGGGGCCAGGGGACCTTGCAGGGGCAGGGCTGAAGGGAAGGTGGGGCCCAGAGGTCGGCTGGTCAGGCCCCCTTCCAGGCAGGGAAACTAACCCAGGGAGGCACATGGATCACCCCAAGGATTCTTTTGACGCACTTTGAGGGGAGCTGGCGGGCATGGAGGGGCTTAGAACCGGGCCAAAGCTGCTGGGCGGGGTCGAGTGAAGCAGAGAGATGGGAACGAAACCGGGGCACGAGGATCTGCCTGCCAGATCTGAATGTTTCCGCGCTCCTCAAGCTCAGTACAGGCTAGCACCGGCATCCCTGTGTCAAGTCGACACGCCCTTACAGGGTCTCCCTCCAACCCCTCCAGGGTTCAAACTAAAGGAGGGAAGGGGAGATGTTTCCCTTCTGCCTTTGCCGCTGTACCTCACTCTTGCACCCAGCCATGTGGAGCAGGACTTGGGATACTGACTGTGTTAATTAACTGGTTCCGTTTTCACTGGCAGCTTTGCTTTGTGCCATTTCAGATTTACCTATAGTTTGTGTGTTTATTACTTTTTTCATGAGGGGTTACAAATAGTAGAAAAGATTTGTGCCTGTTATATTGTAGGGGTCATTCTACCCCTACAACCTTTTGGGGGCCATAGACATGAAAACTGGAGCTTCTGTCTAGAGAAATACAACTTTGCAACCATTTTCAGGGTATCGTACTCTGAAGCACCAAAATCTCTGCTCTTCCATCTTCATTGACTTTTTATCTACATTGGTAACGGTGAGTTTAAAAGAAGAATATAGAGTTAAAGTGAAAGCCCTCTCTTTACCTTTTTCTCCTTTCTTTCTAACACTTCTTAGAGTTAATTTAGTTTTATCCTTCTACTCTTCTTTCATTTTTTTTTTTGGATCAGCATTGAAATCATATCTGGATTCTTTTGAGAAATTGTCTTTTTCCCTTAAAAAGATGTGACAAATAACTTCATATCAGTTTACTTAGGTCTGCATTGATATGGTAGTTGCATCATACAGATGTATGATCATATGGTATGGATGTATTGTAATTTATGTAACCATCCCTCATTAAGATTGGTTCCAGTTTTTCCATATTGCAAACAATGCAACAATGAACATTCTTATACATGAAGAACAGATCTATAAAATGAATTCCCTGAAGCAGAATTGCTGGGTCAGATGTGTGTATGTTAAAATTTTTTGGTAGAATCTTGCGTTCTGAAACGTCTTTACTGATTGACATTTCCATCAACAGACTGTGTTGAGAAAAATCTGTGTTTATTATTATTTAAAAACAGTTAAAACAATAGCTTCCACCCATTGAGTGTTTATTACATGTCCAGCACCATGCTGAACACGTTACATGCATTGAAATTTAATCCTCACTAACCCTCTGAGAATCAGAGGCGCTATTATTTTCTTCATGACCCTATGGTTATGCAGCTATTGCAGGGCAGAATCAAGGTTAGAATCCAGGCTCATTTTACTCCGATGAATAAAACGTGTTCTTTGTTGGGTGGGAATTCCTGGTCAAGAATTGACTGGGAATTGTGTTTCATTGGGTTCTTTGAGGATTAAATGAGAATGCATTTTTGGTGTTGCTGTGTTAGTAGTTCCTTCCACTACAAACTTCTATAGAATTGGACATGGTTCAGGGCTTCTTATAATTCTGGTTCTTCTGTTTTCTCTGTCTCTCCAGTCACCTCTCAGCCTCTTCTTTCTCTTCTTACTTTGTGGACATTTTAAGGAAATCTGGCTTTCTTCTCCCTCTCAAGTCTTCTTTGGCAACTTTAATCCAGTCGCTGGCCTCAATTCTCACTAGTGAATAGGTGAGTCTTAAAATTTCCTCTCCCAACCGAAGCTACGGTCCTCAATTCCTACAGCTTAGATCCAGGTTCTATAGCTCCACCTGGATGTCCTCCACTCATCTAAAACCAAGCTCTTTGTTGCTCTCCACCCCAGACTAGCAATTTCCCTTTGAATGTAATTCATCATTCTCTTAGTCACCCTAGTTCACAGTCTCAGTCATCTTTGACTCTTTTTTCTTTGCTGAACCTCCTAAATTCAATCAACTGTTGTGTTCTCACTGTTGCTGCTGTAATTTAAGCAATCTGGACTATTGTTACTATAGTAGCCTCTTAACTGGTTCCAGTCTCTGCCAGGTTAATCTTAAAGCATACCTGTGAATGTGCCACACCTCTCTTCAGAACCCGTCAGTGCCTTCCCATTGCTCACAGATGTGCAAAGCCCTCTGGCTAGCATTCACAATTGTCTGTGATCTTGCCTCGCACCATCATTTCCTTGTCTCTCACAGCACCCTTATCTGAATCCTGTCCCCATCTTCCATGGCATCTTTCACATCTATATCTTTTCCTGGAATGCCTATATACGCATTTCTGCCTGTCTAAATTCTATTTAAGTGTCATTTTCTAGCGTCTTCCAAGTCTTTTTTGACCTTCCATGTGAAAATAACATCTGCCATTTTAAAACTCTCCTGATGTGAGACACCTCTTCCTCCTCGGGCTATAACGTCATACGTTGCCTTATATTACAGTTGTGTGAGTGGCTGCTGCTTTTCCTTTGGCATTGGAAATTCTGTAAAGGCAGAATCTCTGTTTAGTTCTTCTTCATATCTGTCATGCACATGGCATATTGATTTGCACATAGTACATGCTTTAGTGAATGTATTTGACTAAGTGAGCTAATATTACACTTGGGAATAAAAAACTGCATGTTTGTTGCTAGCTGTAATGACAAACGGACCTCAACATCTTAGTGACTTAACATGTAAAAGTTTCTTTCTTGCTCACATAACAATTCCAAAGCAGATAGTCCTGGTCAGCAGGAAGCTTTCTTCCAATAGGTTGTAGGACCAGGCTCTACCATTCATTAACACTTCCCTATTATTGCACCTGTAGCAAGGAGAAGAAGGTACAGAGAAAGCAGACCTGCTTCTTAAAGGCCTCTTGCAGAAAGTGTTACACATTACACTCATTCACGTTCCAATCACAGGGAGGTAGGCATTTCTTGGAAACAACTACTCTGTTCTCTGGAGGACCAAGAATGTCAGTAAGCATTCAGCCTACTGACCGTCACAGTCAATTTCTACTTCTGAAAACCTGTGGGACTTGGCTTGAACATCCCTCACTGAAAAACAAAAGCAAAGCTACTTCCCCCATCTGACTAGGTTAGCAAATGCTCTTGTACCACAGAATTGAAACATACCTTTATCGCTAATATTTATTGTAATGAACTATAATTGTTTGTTTACTTTGTTCTGCCAACATACTGTACACTTTTGCATCCTCATCATTTTTGTATTTCACCTCCTAGCACAATGATTGGCATTTATGGATAAATAACTAGCTTTCTCAATGAATCCACAACTTGTCTTTTTGTTCACTTGATAACTATTTTGCTTTAAACAAAGCTAAAAATAAAGATAATCTTACCACCTGCCCTTTGATATTTGAGTTATTTTCAGCCTTTTTTTTCTTTTATATTATAAGAAATACAGGATTTGACATCCTTGAAGATAAATATTTGCATGTATCAATGATCATTCCTTTAGGATAAATCCCTGGAAGTGGAATTGCTGGGTCAAAAGTATATAAAATTATTAGGACATATATACTGCTAGATTGCTTTCTGGACATAATATACTGATATATAAGCTGAAACCTTAGGAGAGCGCCTATTTTCCTTGAACCTCATCTTATGTTGTCTAGTATTAAAGAAAAATCCTTGCCATTTTGATTGGTAAAAGTCATAGCTCATTATATGATTTTGCTTTTATGAGAACTAGTGAGAATGAACTTTTATTGATCATTTGTATTTTTTCTTTGGAATGAATTATCTGTCCTGTAATAAATTCATTTTCTATAGGGTTTATTCTCTTTCTTATTTTTAAATATCTTTATATATAGAAGGAATTAAAAACATCAGTCCTTTATGTCCTTATTTGAAAAGTTATGGGAACTTCTGGGTCATGTGGCAGAAGGAGCTGACACCGATGGGACTCCATTCTACTTTGGTATATTTCAAGTGCCTGGTAAAATATAACAAGATAATTTATGGAAATGTGGCTGAGCTAGGGACTGAGGGAAGGAAATCCCCAGGTGGCAGAAATGAAGGAACACTCACATAGGAAGCCACTGTTGAGCATCTGCCGAAAGCTGGAAGTCACAAAGGCATACTGTTCCAGTTACTATGACTGCATTACAAATTTCTCCAAAACTTAGTTGTGGAAAACAACCATGTATTGTGTTCTGTGGGTCAGGAATTTGGACAGTGCACAGCAGGGACAGCTTGGCTCTGCTTCTTTTTGTCTGGGGCCTCAGATGGAAGAATGGAAAGCTTGGGGCTGGAATCACCTGCGGGCACATTCATTCCCATGTCTGGTGGTGGATGCCGGCTATGGGGCTGAGACCTTAGCTGTGGATGTCAGCTGGGACCTTTCTATGGTGGCTTCCTCCTGCCACCTGGCTTCCTCACAAAATGGTGGCTGGATTTCAAAGGTGAGTATCCCAAGAGAGAGCCAATGGAAGTTGTATCGCCTTTTTTTTTTTTAATATTTTATTTATTTATTTGACAGAGAGAGAGGAGGAAGCAGGCTCCCTGCCAAGCAGGAACCCGATGTGGGCCTTGATCCCAGGACCCTGAGATCATGACCTGAGCTGAACGCAGAGGCTTTAACCCGCTGAGCCACCCAGCCACCGTTGTATCGCCTTTTATGCCCTAGCTTTGGAAATCACACAGTGTCACTTCTACAAAACTATATTTACTCAGGAAGTTTGTTTCAGGGAGAGGGAACACAGATCTCACCTCTTAAAGGAGGGGTGTGTCAACATCATGTTGAAGGAAGAGCGTGTAGGAGTGATTGTGTATTATGCATCCTTCTTTGAAAAATACAACCTGCTACAGACACTGAGGCGATAATAGAAAAATATGCCCCCATTGGCCTGAGGAGGCTGTAAGGAAGCTTGCCATCCACTTAGACTATGGCGGGAAACGAGTAAGCTGTAACACACAGACTGTGCACGGCTTCATACCCATACAGCTCAAATCTGGGGTCTGAATTCACATGACTACATGCTTTGGGGACCACCACCCAAGAAACTGACACATTCACAGCTCTGGCACCTCTGAAACCCAGGGCCAAGCAGAGACTAATGGAAAAGTCTATATAGCAAAGTTTCCAGAGCTCAGGGAGTGCTGGACTCCCATAGGTAGCAGTCTGTCTAAAGATGAGCTCACAGTCAAAGTTTACAAACTATATAAGGAAATGAACACAAGGAAGGAGACTTGGCAGATGCAGCCGGTGGGAGATGTGTACTGCAAAACTGAATAGAACACCGTGGGAAAATACTTAAATTTGTACTATGCAAGGAGATGAAGGGCATGGAAAGCATAAGGCAAGAAGAGGTCAGTATGAAGAAAAACAGAAGAGTTCTAGGGGGGCACCTTTACCCTGAAAGGAAGGGAGGAAGAGGCATTGAGTCAAGCTGTACCTCTTATACCCAGCCATTAGCTAATTCTTGGTCTAGGGTAATAATCAAGATGATTATGATAATAATAGCAGCCATGATTTGTCTCTGTGTATAAAGCTACCTTACTGCAGTCTGAAGTAAAGATTCTTGAGAATTAAAGCAGCATACTAGGCATTAGCTAGATGCTTGTCTTAAGTCAACTTCAGACTTCATAATAACTCTGTAAGGCAGAGCTTATTAGTTCCCTAGGTAGGGAGGCTGAGGCACAGAACGGTTAACAAGAAAATAAATATTTTGTCCCATCCAGGAATGGGTGACAGGAATGGGGAAGTAACAAAGGGATCTGGGATGTCTAGGTGGTTGGGATGTATTGTAGGTGCCACTGCTCCTATATTTCTTCATTTTTCAATTCACAGCCTGGGGGTTGTTAATGTAGGGACTGCTTCCATGTAGTTTTTCCTGTGAATTGAATATTTACACACAAACTGGCAAATTGACTGCTTATGAATTTTAGGAAATGGGAAGTCCCCTATGTCCAAATGGGGATTTTGCCTACAGTTTTTAAAATTGTTTTTCCTAATATTTTACATGTTTAGTCTTAATTTTGTTAGAGCTCAACTTTAATACTCTTGTTGTAGTTCCTTGTCGTATAACGTTAGAGGCAAACCATTTAATAACCCTTCCAGACCTCAGTTGTTTAACTAAAAAATTCAGAGATCCATTCTCTTAACGGCTTATAAACCAGAAATTTCTGTTGTACTCAGGCATAAAAACAACATTATCTCCTTGTCCATCTCCATCAGAGCTCTTGGGTGATCAGGTACATTGTCAATGAGCAGTCATATTTTGAAAGACCTAAGCAGTAGGTCTCAACAGTGGGCTTAAAATACTCAGTAAACCATGTTATAAACAGATGTGGTGTCATCCAGGCTTTGTTGTTTCACTTACAGAGCACAGGCAGAGTAAATTTAGCATAAATCTGAAGGGCTCTAGGATTTTGGGGATCATCAGTGAGCATTGGCTTCCAGTGAAGCTCACCAGCTGCATTAGCCCCTGACAAGAGAGTCAGCCTGTCCTTTGAAGCTTTGAAGCCAGGCATTGACTTCTCCTCTCTAGCTATGACAGTCCTAGATGGCATCTTCTTCCAACAGAAGACTGTTTGTTTCATCTCCATTGAAAATATGTTGTTTATTTTTTTACTTTTTTGTAAATGAAACATTTTTTTAAAGATTTTATTTATTCATTTGATGAGAGAGAGAGAGAGAGAGAGAGAGCACAAGCAGGGGGAGCGGCAGACAGAGGGAGAGGGAGGATGTGGGGCTTGATCCCAGGACCCTGGGATCATGACCTGAGCCGAAGACAGACGCTTAACCGACTGAGCCACCCAGGTGTCCCCAAAATCTGTTACTTAGTGTAGCCACCCTCATTAATTATCTTAGCTAGATCTTCCGGAGAACTTGCTGCTTCACCTTGCACTTTGATGTTATGGTGATGGCTTCTTTTCCTTAGCGCTCATGAACCAGCCTCTGCCAGCTTTAAACTTTTTCTTCTGCAGTTTCCTCACTTCCCTCAACCTTCACAAAATTGAAGAGAGTCAAGGCTTTGCCCTATATTTTGCTTAAGGGACTGCTTTGGCTGGTTTGATCTTCTATCCAGACCACTCAGACTTTCTCCATGTCAGCAATAAGACTCTTTCACTTTCCTTTGTGTATTCACTGGAGTAGCACTTTTAATTTTCTTCAAGAACTTTCCCTTGCATTTAAACTTGCTAACTCTTTGACACACGAGGATTAGCTTTCAATCTGTCTCAGCTTTTGACTTGCCTTCCTTATGAAGTGTAATCTTTTCTAGTGAGAGACATACGACTCTTCTTTTCACTTGAACAATTAGAGGCCATTGTAGGATTATTAATTGGCCTAATTTCAGTATTGTTGTGTCTCAGGGAATCGAGAGACCTGGGGAGAGGGAGAGAGATGGAGGAACAGCTGGTCAGTGGAGCAGTGAGAACACACACACTTATTAAGTTCGCTGTTTTATATGGGCGTGCTTCATTGCACATCAAAACAGAATAGTAACATCACAGATTACCGATCACAGATCACCATGATGAATATAATGACAATGAAAAAGTTTGAAATACTGCAAGAATTAGCAAAATGTGACAGATATGAAATGGGCAAATGCTGTCAGAAAAATGGCACCAAGAGACTTGTTCCATGAAGGGTTGCCAAAAATCTTCAATTTGTAAGACAAAACAAAACAAAAAAACAAAAAGCCCAGCAACAATGAAACAATTTTCTGTGAAGTGCAATAAAGTGAAGCACAATAAAATAAGGTATGCCTGTACATTTATGTATTATACATATTTAATATATTACAATTCATTGCAGTTAATATTTTTATTAATGTTCATAACTCTCATTATTGGTCAGTTTGGAGCCTTTTTAAGTTGATGACTACCATGGCTATAGTCTTCATTGATAGATTACTAGATCTCTCGAATGACAAAGTGTTCTAGGCTCATCTTGTACATTTCCTTCCACAGACCTGGAATCATCTATTTCTGGTTGGGTTTTGTGTTTTTCTTTTTTCTTTTTTTTTTTTTAAGTCACACTTTATTTATTAGGTTTGATAAACAGAGCTAGGAAACACTTTTTTGGGGAGTCTTTTTCCTTTTTTAGTTGAAAGTCTTATACTTCCAATTCAGTTAGGACTTCAAGGTCTTTGTTTACCCTTTATTGATGTGAAATATATCTCTTTTTCTCTCACACTAAAAACCCTGTTCCCATCACCAGTACAAATGTTCATTTACTCAACCTGTCTTGGACTATAAACTAGATTGTTCGTGTTCAGGGCAGTGGAGCAGTAAGGTAGAGAAGTAGGTGGGGTTCCTGATATGTTAACACCAGACCTGAGGTGTCTGGCCAGGGTTTTCTTTGAGGGAAGATCTTCTTGTTTAAGCACATATTTTGGATTTTCTGTCCTTTGAAGCCCAAATAATACAGGGAACTACCATGGATTTCCAATTTTAAAGGATTAGTATATGGAAAGTGCATTTAATTCCAAAATCTTACTGAATTTAGTGTTGTCTTTGATACAGAAGACTTTTCAGAATATTTCTTCTCCCTCAAATATTACCAAGAATATCAATAATTATTATTGTGCTGTAGAATTGTATTGGTCTCAATTGTTATATATTATCCTCTTTTTAATTTTAGAAATTGGTTATAAGAGAGTGAATAAATGTTTGCAACCACTTATTTAAATAGAATTTAAGAAATTATCTCCAACACATATTTTATATAGGCTATATATAGTGTTATGTATTGAATTTTGCCTCCCCCCACCCAAATCTATATGTTGAAGACCTAACCTCAACCTCAGAATATGACCTTATTTGGCAGCAATTGAATTAATATGAGGTCATTAGAGTAGGCCCTAACCCAATATGACCAGTGGCAAATTAAGCCAAATACATAATTAATTATTCATCTGTGTCCATGTTTAGAATAACAGTAATAACTATCATAAGGACATGTTTATTTTCTATGGGGCATAGAAACTGTCTTTTTTTTTCCCCAGGCACAAATGCACATTATCATGGTAATAATTTTTAGAATTATGGGGTTTTTTTTTTGGCAAGAACACTTAACATGATATTTACCCTCTTGACATTTTTAGGTGTGCAATCCAGTATTGTCTATATACAGTTTTGAATAGCAGATCTCTAGTACTTACTTGTCCTGAAACTTTATACTCACCAATTAACAACTCTCTGCTCCCTCCTCCCTCCAGCCCCTGGAAACCACCATTATGTTTCCATGAGTTTGACCATTTTAGATACCTCATATAAGTGGAATCTTCAGTATTTGTCCTTCTTTGACTGGTTTATTTTACTCAGATAGTGTCCTCAAGGTTCACCCATGTTGTTACATGTTTCAGGATTGTGTTCTTTTTCTATAGCTGATTAACATCTCATTGTAAATCTATACCACATTTTCTTTATTCATACATCCGTTGATAGGCATTTAGATTGTTTTCGCAACTTGGCCATTGTGAAAAGTGCCACAGGGAATATGGGTGTGCGGATATCGCTTCAAGATTCTGGTTTCTGTTCTTTTGGATAAACACCCAGAAGTGGGATTGCTGAATCATATGGTAGTTCTATTTTTACTTTTTTGAGGAATCTCCATACTTTTTTCCATAGTGCTGCAGCATTTTGCATTTCCACCAATAGTGTACAAGAGTTCAAATTTCTCTATCCCTTATCAACACTTGTCTTTTAAAAATTGTTTTACAATAGCCATCATAACAGGTGTGAGTAGATATCTCACTGTGGTTTTGATTTGAATTGCCTTAATGGTTAGTGATATTGAACTTTTTTTTTTTAATTTTTATTTAAATTCTAGTTAGTTAACGTACAGAACAATATTGGTTTCAGGAGTAGAATTCAGTGATTCATCACTTCCATAAAACACCCAGTCCTCATTACTTCAGGTGTCATCCTTAATACCCATCACCCATCTAGCCTGTCCTCCACCCACTTCCCTCCATCACCCCACAGTATGTTTTCTGTCATTAAGAGTCTTTTACGGTTTGTTTCCCTCTCTCTCTTTTCTCTCCCCCACCATGTTCATCTGTTTCATTTCTTAAATTCCACATATGAGTGAAATCACATGGTATTTGTCTTTCTCTAACTGACTTATTTCACTTAGCATAATACATTCTAACTCCATCCACATTGTTGCAAATGGCCAAATTTCATTCTTTTTGATGGCTGGGTAATATTCATATATATGTGAATATTTTATATTTATATCATATATATATATATATATATTTGGGTGTTGAGTTTGATAAGTTCTTTATAAATCTTGGATACTAACCCTATATTGGATATGTCATTTGCAAACATCTCCCATTCCGTAAGCTGCCTTTTAGTTTTGTTGACTGCTTCTTTCACTGTGTGAAGGCTTTTTATCTTGATGTTGTCCCAATAGTTCATTTTTGCTTTTATTTTCCTTTCCTCTGGTGACATGTCTAGTACGTTAGAAGTAGATTTACTAGTCTAATAAGAAGTTGAAGAAGAGTTAATACCCATTCTTCTCAAACTATTCCTAAAAAAGAGAAATGGAAGGAAAACTCCTTCTGCAAAGTCAGCATTACTTTGATTCCAAAACGAGACAAAGACCCCACTGAAAAGGAGAGCCACAAGCCAATATCCCTGATGAACATGGATGCAAAAATTGAAGATACTAGCAAATTGAATCCAACAATACATTAAAAGAAATATTAACCATGATCAAGTGGGATTTATTCCTGGGCTTCAGGGGTGTTTCAATATTCACAAATCAGTAACGTGATAGCCACATTAATAAAAGAAAAGATAAGAACCATATGATCCTCTCAACAGATGCAGAAAAAACATCTGACAAAATATAGCATCCATTCTTGATAAAAAAACCTTCAACCAAGTGTAGAAATAGATGGACTACTTCTGTACCTCAATAATGAAGTAGCAGAAAACGAAGTCAAGGAATTGAGACCATTTGTAATTGCATCAAAAATAATAAGATACCTAGGAATAAACCCAACCAAAGAGGTAAAAGATCTGTCCTCTGAAAACTATAGAACACTGATGAAAGAAATTGAAGAGGACACAAAGAAATGGAAAAACATTCCATGCTCGTGGATTGGAAGAACAAACATTGTCAAAATGTCCACACTACCCAAAGCAATCTGCACATTTAATGCAACCCTTATCAAAATACCACCAGCATTTTTTTTGCAGAGCAGGAACAATCCTAAACTTTGTATGGAGCTACAAAGACTCCAAATAGCCAAAGCAATCCAGAAAAGAAAAGAAAAAAGAAAAGAAAAGCTGGAGGCATTATGATTCCAGATTTCAAGCTATCTTACAAAACTGTAGTCATCAAGACAGTATAGTACTGGCACAAAAACAGATCCGTAGATCAACGGAACAGAATAGAAAACCCAAAAATGGATCCACAACTATATGGTCAACTAATGTTCAACAAAGCAGGAAAGAATATCCAACGGAAAAAAGACAGTCTCTTCAACAAATGGTGTTGGAAAAACTGAAGAGCAACATGCAGTTGAAACCGGACCACTATCTTACAGCATACACAAAAATAAATTCAAAATGGATGAAAGACCTAAGTGTGAGACAGGAAACCTCAAAATCCTAGAAGGGAACACAGGCGGTAACCTCTTTGACCTTGGCCAGAACATGTTTTCATATACCTGTTGGCCATTTGTATGTCTTCGGAGAAATGTCTACTCAGGTCCTTAAACCTATTTTTTAAACCATGTTATTATGGTTTTTTGTTTTGTTTTGTTGTTGTTTTGTTTTTTGCTTTGGAGTTACATATTTTGGATATTTACCCCTTATCAGATATATGATTAGCAAGTATTTTTCCCAGCCTAGAGGTTTCCTTTTCACTCTATTGTTTTCTTTGCTGTGCAGAAGCTTTTTAGTTTAATGCAGGTCCCACTTGTCTATTTTTGTTTTTGTTTCCTGTGCTTTTGGTATCATATCCATAAAATCATTGCAAGACCAATATCATGAAGTTTTTCCCCTATGTTTTCTTATAGGAGTTTTACAGTTTTAGGTCTTGGGTTTAAGTTTAATTCATTTTGAGTTGACTTTTGTGTATGGTGTAAGATAGGGTTTAGTTTCATTCTTTCACATGTGGATATCTAGTTTTTGCAATGGTGTTTGTTGTAGAGACTATCCTTCCCCTATGGTGTACTCCTTGGCATCCTTGTCAAAGATCAGTTGACTGTGTATATGTGGATTTATTTCTGCATTCTGTTCTTCCAGTGTCTTACTAGATGTCTGTTTTCATACCATTATCATATTGTTTTGGTTATCTTAGCTTTGTGATATATTTTGAAATTAACAAGTTTGATGCCTCCAGCTTTGATCGTCTTTCTCAAGATTGTTTTGGCTATCTGGGGTCCTTTGTGAGTCCATATGAATTTTTTTTTACTATTTCTGTAAAAACATGTCACTGGGATTTCAATTGTATTGAATCCGTAGATCATTTTTGGTAGTATGGTTATCTTGACAAAATAAAGTATTCTAATTTGTGAATGTAGGATGTCTTTCCGTTTGTGTCTTCTTTAATTTTTCATCAGTGTCTTTCAGTGTATAATTTGTGCACACCTTAGTTAAGTTTATTCCTAAGTATTTTCTTCTTTTTGATGCTATTGTAAATTGAATTGTTTTCCTAATTTCCTTTTCAGATAGTTTATTGAATGTATAAAATTGCAAGTTATTTTTTGGTGGAGTCTGTAGGATTTTCTACATATTTAAGATCATGACATCTGTAAACAGGGACAGTTTTACTGCTGCTTTTCTAGTCTGGGTTCCATTTCTTTCCTAATTGCTCTGGCTAGGACTTAGAGTTGAATAGAAGTGATAAGAGTGGTTATCCTTGCCTTATTCCTTATCTTTGAGGGAAAACTTTTGATTCTTCACCATTGATTGTGAAGTTAACTACTGTGGGCTTTACATGCCTTTATTATGTTGAGATAATTTCTCTCTATTTCTAGTTTGTTGAGAGTTTTTTATCATGAAAGAGTGTTAAATTTTATCAAATGCTTTTTCTGCATCCATTGAGATGATCATGTGACTTTTTAATCCTTTATTCTTTTAAAGTGGTATATCACATTAATTTTTGTGTGTTGAACCCTCCTTGCCTCCCAAAGATAAGTCCCACTTGGTCATTGTGTACAACGGTAATGTATTTGAGAGAATCCTAAACATTTGATTGTCTTGAGCCCCATAACTTGCTGTTGAACTTCAAATTTTTTTATATTGCTAAATATCTATGACCTGGAACTTGAGAGAACTTATTAAAATATTTAAAAGAAAAAATTTTACTACCAATTTCAGCTATATTATTAAAGGCCACTTACTTTAAAATCCCAAGAATATGTATTTACATATTATAAGCAAAATTTCCATGTAAGGCTATGTTAGTATTTAATCTGTATGATGGAAAACAAATCAGAAAAAATATTTACCTCTGAAATACTTTTTTTTGTATTTTGTGTCCTGAATTTGAAGCAGCATCCCATTTTCATCAGCACTGTTGAAAGAAGAAGAAAAAATGCCAGTCCTGTCTCCTGAAATCAAATTTGATACTTCTAATGTCACCAGAAATTCCTTTGACAATTGTTTTATTTTTGAGAGTAGTTGGAGGAAAGCAGTTTTAGAAACACAAAAGATGAAGAAAGGTAACTTCATTTTTACAATTATTTTACTGAAGAAAATATAGAAATAGTGCCTTAAACTAACATATATATTTTTTTTTTTTTTTTTTTAAAGATTTTATTTATTTATTTGACACAGAGTGAGAGAGAGATTACAAGTAGGCAGAGAGGCAGGCAGAGAGAGAGGAGGAAGCAGGCTCCCCGCTGAGCAGGGAGCCCGATGCGGGCCTCGATCCCAGGACCCTGAGATCATGACCTGAGCCGAAAGCAGAGGCTTTAACCCACTGAGCCACCCAGGCGCCCTAACATATATATTTTTTAAGCAGTCAGGAGACATCTTATAATTTCTGTAACATTTATGGAAGGATAATATCCTAAGTTTATGGAAAATAAAAATGGAAGCAAATTAAAGCTAATTTACTTAATGTAATTCTGTAATTCATGATGGAAACAAAATTTAAAGAACTTCTTCTCTTGGTATCAGTGCAGTACTACCTCTGTTGGGTCATATTACTTTTCACAAACTGTTTGTTTTTAAATATCTCAAGTTGGTTTTTATGTTTTAAGAAACCCAAATCTTTAACAGCATCTTTTTGTATTCATAATTCTAACCAAACTTAATTTTTTTGTGTGAGTTATGTGGCAAGTATCTTATATTCTACCCTTGCTCAATAAAGACTAATTTGAGGACTTTTGACATGTATATGAATATATTAATTTCAACTTATACTTCAAATTTCAAATTCTAATTGTATTTCTTGTTTATCCTGAATTCTGCCTTCAGCTTTATAAACAGAGATGTAATTCTTGAAAAGAGTAAAATCCAAACACCCCAACCCATGTCATCACTCCTGGTTTTGAGTGTGTTGCTCTATTTTTTTCAACTTTTTCACTCGATTCCCATTAAAGATGCTCAGAAGACATAAGTTTATCTGTCCTTTTACCCCTAAATCTAATTGCTGAAAAGAGAATTTGTATGTTTTTTGATCAGGAGAAACATTTTTTTTTCCAGAAGAAGAAAAAATAAAGCAAAATAGCATTTGGAGAATTTAATATAACTCCAGTCCCATTAAGTACTATTTTTATTGCTATGCTAGACTTGCTTAGTAAAGAAAGCTTAAGAAACAATTCTCTATGGTTAAAGATCACCTGAACCTTTAATTTCTTAATCTGTTTTTGTCCATTTATTGCCTTCATTTTGTTTTGTTTTTAAATAATTTGACAGTCTCTTTTATGTGAGGTCAGTAGGAGAAGAAACCTCGATGCTTCAATGGTAGTGTTTATAGATTTGCTGTGAAATTTTGCAGAGAGAAAGTTATTATTTTTTAAAGATTTTATTTACTTATTTCACAGAGAGAGAGAGAGAACAAGCAGGGGGAGCAACAGAGGGAGAAGGAGAGAGGGAGAGGCAGACTCCACTGAGCAGGGAGCCTGATGTGGGGCTCTATTCCAGGACCTTGGGATCATGACCTGAGCTGACAGCAGACACTTACCCAACTGAGCCACACAGGCGCCCCTGAGAAAATTAAAATCGATGCCTGAAAAAAATTCTTTTATGTTTCATTGCTAACTAAATAATCATGTATTTATACCTCTAATTTACATAAAAGCAGGAAGGCAGAAAGGTTTAAAGTAGCAGGTAAGACTCTTGAAAGTGCTTTTAAATTCTATTTCAATATGAATATCCCTAATATTCTGGAAATTCTAATTATATAAAATAATGAGAACAGAAGACAGGGACAACTGTGGGAGATCTGTGAACCTGTCCTTTCTCCTTATTCTACTTCTTAATCAGCTCCTGAATCTTCCCTACAATCCCTATAGTAAGAATTGAAAGGTATTCTCTTGGGAAAGATACTAGATAAAGTACAGTAGCTTTATTTTCTTTACTTAATGACTGATTGAGTATATTGTATTATGCATTTTAGTATATAGTAAGAGAAGTTATATACATCTCATCAAGAAATAATACCACTAATTATGATACCATTTTTAATTAGAATACACCACAGCCTTTGGTCTAGAAGAGTTCAAAGAATGTGTCAAGATGCCATATTTACCAGGACTGCAGAGTTGCAAAAAAAGTGTAAGTTCAACTCCACTGGAAGTTCATCCAAGACACCTGTATGCCAATACTGAGATTCGTCCAGTCAGGTAGACCATTGCTATTCAGTTCCCTTGCGTTCGACTCACATCTATAGTAATACTGCTAAACATAGAGGTTTTCCTGCCTAGTGAATGGAAGTCTTTCTTGCCCACTGATATTTTTTTCACAAAGGATCTCATGTTTTAATCTAGGTAGGAATTTTATTCAGTTTGACAAGTAGCCCCTTTTCTTTTTTTTTTTTTTTTTTTTTTTTTTTTTTTTTTTTTTTTTTATTTCACAGAGGGAGAGAGATCACAAGGAGGCAGAGAGGCAGGCAGAGAGAGAGGGGGGCAAGCAGGCTCCCCGCTGAGCAGGGAGCCCGATGCGGGCCTCGATCCCAGGACCCTGAGATCATGACCTGAGCCGAAAGCAGAGGCATTAACCCACTGAGCCACCCAGGCGCCCAAGTAGCCCCTTTTCTTAGTTTTCAAGCGACATTGCCAGAAAGGACGTAAGGACTTCCTTTTAAAAATATTTGTTGCCCTAGTGTAGATTGCCCATGAGAATATTGGAATTTTTAGCAATAAAAATAAATGAACTCTCTACAGTATTAACAGGTTTCTGTATGCTGAATATAGTACCTTGGATTTCATTTCTAGTTTGACTGACGTCATGTGAAGGGAGGTTCTAAATGAGATTACAGCCTGAGGAAGACCTGCACTGATGACTGGACAAGGAGTCCATCAGCCAGAAAAGTCCCACTCACTTTGAATATTGGCATCTAAAATAATTGTCATAATTACTGTCCTTTTTATAAATCGGACTGGCTGACATACCGTTAAAAGAAAACCCCTTTCTCCAAAGGGATCTATAAATTAGTAAGACAGTCTCATATTCGATTTGGTGGCTGCTTTATTTTATTTATTTATTCATCAGGTATTTATTGAATGTCCAGGACTTGTTCACTTTCCAGCCTAAAAAAAAGATAATGCATTTATAGTAGTCTGAGTCGCTACTTTCCTTAGGGGAAATTTTATATTTTCATATTCCCTGAGCTTTGAAGTCAGCCAGTTACAGATAGCACACAAATATAGGAGTTTTAGAATATACTTATTGAGTTTTTCACAGTATTGTTCTTATTAATTACTCCCGAAATAAGTTTTGGTCATATAAAAATACACTAAAAATGAAAAGTACATACTTTATGAAATTATGAAAACAGATCAAAACTTTGCCAAAAATTTGGAGGGAAAAAAAAACCAATGTTTTAATAATTTACCCATCCTAACATACCGCTTTTTCTTGTTGGGTGTTTGCTCTCTTCTTTTCTTCTTCATTTTTGTGGACCTTTATTTTCACTTTGATTTTAGTGTACTTATGATTTTTTATTTTGCCTTTTTAACTTATTATTACACATATTCATTTTCTCATGTCTCTGCCTAATATTCAAACAGTCTTTACTGGCTACATTGTATCTCGTTAGTGGATCTATAATTTATTTAACCATTCCCTATCATTTTTAATATTATCTGAGGACAGATTTCCAAGTTGTAAGAATATAAAAAGCAAAATTACTCTTTCTTCCATGAGATTATAATGAAATAAGGCAGAATCAGCAATGGTGGAAGAGAGCGAGTGAGTTGCTAGTGGAGTAGACGGTAACAGGTAAAGAGGAAGGATGGCAGGGATGTACAAAGAACAGAGACAGTTGGAAACATGCATATAAAACCTACTTAAGGACAGCAACTTTCCATCCTTACTGACACACCCATGTCCCTAACACTCACCTGACCCTGGTCAGCCTCATCGGGAGTCTCAGGGCTCTTTGAAGAGGGTATAGGGCTAAGTCTGGCGGTGGACTTGTCTCAGTACAGAGCAGTCTTGTTACCCTTCTTTCAGTGCATATGCTCATCTTTAAGAAACTGGAAACCCAGAAAGCTCCCCCTGAATTAGCCCAGCTACCTCTTAATATTAAGTCTTCCTTTTGCTTCCTACTGTTTTCATTCTATTTCATTTTTTTTTTCATTTGCTATTTGGCTGTTTGTGAAATGATTCCTCGCCATTTTACATCGACTTGAGTGTGAATTTACCTAGCCAGGGAAGGATAATTTGAATATATTAAACTCATGTTATGACAAGTGTTGTTCATATACAAAGTGGAAGAGCACTGGCTACGTACCATAATGTTTATGAAGTGTTTGGCCAACATAAATGTTAGTTCTTTTCCATGTCTTTGAAACAAGTGTCTTTATTTTAGCCAGTCTAGGGAGAACATGTCGAGTTGCGTGCAAGTGTTTTATTCTCCTCTGCATATTGCACAGCGCCCCATGAAGAAACAGCCGTGGCAAAGCAGGGAAGTAACACATTTTTGTTCATCTTGTGTTCAACCCCTTCCTACCTTTTTTCCCTCCATATGTGAATATTTGTTTTGAAAATGATGATAAAAGTTTGTTTTTTCAAATTTCTTCCTTTTTTTTTTTATTAAGATTTTGTATCTATTTATTTGACAGAGATAGAGCACAAGCATGGGGAGTGGCAGGAAAAAGGGAGAGGGAGAAACAGACTCCCCCCAGAGGAGGGGGAGCCCAATGTGGGGCTCAATTCCAGGACCCCAGGATGGTGACCCGAGCTGAAGGCAGACGCTTAACCAGCTGAGCCACCCAGGCACCCCTCAAATTTCTTTAATTATAATCATACACTTTCAGTGACTCTTAAGGCACACTCTGGTAATGTGACTGATAGTAGTAATCCTAGAGGTGAAGGGCATTTAAAAGTTCCAGCTGATTTCTAATGTTTAATATAGTTACAGGAAATTTGCAATTCTTATGGATTACCTCACCTACAGCAGGTTTGGTGGTGACATACTTCCTCTAATAACCCACTTGTTATGTAGGTTTCTTCCCAGTAGGAACCAAAGTTAATTAAGATAAAATTCAGATTGTGGTAATTAATAAGTAAAATGTGCACAAATAAGCAATAGTTGGTATGGACCTATCTAGATACACTCTTAATCTAATCTTGATTCCCTTCCTCTTAGCATTCCCTGAATCATACTTGGAGAAAGTTAAGATAAAGATAAGAAAAATGTGGGAAAATTTAGACATAACACTTACCTACAGGTAAAATTTATTAGCAAAAACTGAGATGTTGAGTTGTTCCTATCTGCTTCTAATTGGATTAGTTATGATGGAATGAGTTGACTTTCTTTAATGCTTATTTACTCTCCATGTGATGTCCTTCACCAAGTGAGTTTTGCTGAAAACAACTTCTTGTCTCTTATTGTATTTTTTAAATTAATCTCCCCTGGATTTATGTAAAAGTGATTTTATAATAATATGTAATTTTAGGATAAGGAAGACTAAGGAGGCCTGTACTGTGGTACCACTTCAGAAGAAACCAAAGGGTAAGTTGGCTCATTTTCTTCTCCTGCCACATGTCTTATTAGGTTGTCTCATACTTATTCTTTTTAACTTCCTTTCTTTCCACTGATTTAGTTGCTTTGTTCTTTTTAATGCTTCTTTTAAGGTTTATTTATTTCATAAATGCAGTGGCTATTACATTCATTATACACACACCTTTATTATCTCAGGACCTTGGCATAGGCCCTCATCATCTCTCATGCGGGCCATTTCATGGGCTGCATACTAGTCTTGCTTTGAGTTTCTGACCTTTGAAATTTTTCAAAGCTGTGGCAGTTTGATGCTGAGATGCTGAGTGTAGTTCAGGACGGAGCTTGATGGTGCCACTCTCACTGTTCAGGATACATGTTACCTCTCTAATGGCTTGCTGCAAAACAAATACTGAACATTATTTTCAGTTTTTACCTTTTTAAAATCAAAGTGAAAAATCTTTACTGGATTTCTTGTCAGTTAGCAAAAACAGGTGCTAATGTAGGTCTTTTAGAGAAGTAAAATGGCTTAACATGAACTTTTGAAAAGCTGGGATACCTATATTATATAGCAGTAAAAAAGGAAATCTGTTGTTTGTGACAATACAGTTAAACCCACAGGGCATTATGCTTTGTGAAATAAGACAGACAGAGAAAGAGAAATGCTGCATGGAATATTGTTCCTAATGGAATCAATCACTTATATGTGGAATCTTAAAAAAAAAAAAAGTCGAACATACAGAATAGAATGGTGGTTACCAGGGTTTTGAGTAGGGCAAATGGGGAGATGATGGTACAAAATTACAGTTCTAAGATGAATAAGTTCTGGGAATCCAATGTACAGCGTGGCGACTATAGTTAATAATACTGAATTGTATACTGAAATCTGCTAAGAGAGCAGGTTTCAAGTGTTCTCATCTTCCCAGATGAGAACCCAGTTACTTTCCCAGAAAACGTAACTATGTGAGGTGATAGATGTATTAATCAACTTACTTGTGGTAATCATTTCACAATATATATGTATATCAGGTCATCGTGTTTTAAACCTTAAATATATACAATTTTTATTTGTGAAATATACTGCAATGAAGTTGGGGGAGAAATGGAAATCAACAGATGAAAGGATTTGTAAAATGAAAGATCATTAGAAAATACCCAGTTAAAGTGAAGGGAGAAAAAAGAATACAGAAGAGAGTGTGCAAGTCATTATGTGACAAGATAAACATGCTTTACACATGTGTGTAATTTTAATTCCAGAATAAAAAGGGTAGGACAGAAACAGTATTTATATACTGGCTGATAAGTTTTGATGAAAAATACAAAGCCAAGGAGACAAGAAGTTCCTTGAGCCCTCAGCAGGATAGAAACAAAGAAAACCACAGCTAGGCACATCATAATAAAAAGACTAAGTTAAAAAAAAAAAACACAAAACAAGAAAACAGAGAAAAGATATGTTACCTTCAAAGGTACACTGGTAAGGCATACTACTAACTTTTTAAGTGTAGACAGTGGAAGCAAGAAGACAGTGCAATAGCATTTTTAAGGGCTAAAAGAGATAACTGCCAAACTTGAATTGGATACCCAGTGAAAATATCCTTAAAAGTAAAAGTGAAACAAATACATTTTCATTCAAATAGAAGTTGAGAGAATTTACTTTCTGCAAAACTTCACTAAAAAATATTGAAGAAGTGATACAAAAAGAAAGTACAACAACTGTTAAAGAATGAGAAGCAGTAGCAGTATGTTATTTATTTGTGCCTTCTACCTTTTTTTATTAATCTCACCAGAGACTTTTCTTCATTATTCTCTTCAAGAAAGAACTCATCTTCTAAAAATTCTTTCTTTCTCTTTCTCTCTCTCTCTTTTTTAACGATTTTATTTATTTATTTGTCAGAGAGAGAAAGAGCACAAGCAGGTAGAGTGGCAGGCAGAGGCAGAGGGAGAAGCAGGCTCCCTGCTGAGCAAGGAGCTGGCTGCAGGACTCGGTCCCAGGACCCTGGGATCATGACCTGAGCAGAAGACAGAGGCTTAACTCACTGAGCCACCCAGGCATCCCCTAAAAAATCTTTCTTACTGTAAATTTGTTTTCTACTTCATTGATTTCTTCTCTTTCCTGTATTATCTTTTTTCTACTATGTTCTTTAGGTTTATTATTTTCCTAACTTATTAATTTTCAAATCTTCTTTTCTAACATAAGAATTTGGGGTATAAACCTCTTTATGTATAATTTTTGCTGCATCACACAAGTTTTGAATATTTTATCATTTAGTTATGAATATTTTAATGTTTATTTTGATTTCTTTTTTGACTGATGAGAAATCTAGAATGTGTTGTTTAAATTTCTAACTATTTGAGAATTTTAAATTTATCTTATTGTTAACAACTTCCAACTTAATTGCATTGGTTTGTATGAGGTTTTAGAAGTTTTTTGAAGTTTTTTGACATTTGTTTAATATCTAGAATCCAGTTAATTTGTAGCCGGAGAGTTTTTTCTAAATGTCAGGATCATTGTACCACTAAGAACAGGTATCCGGTCTTCCCCTCCACCCTCTCTCTTTCTCTGAACTTCCTACTTATGTTATACACTCAAATAACAAAACAAACCAAAAATAACCACACTGGAGAATTGTAGATAGCTTTTTTGATGCTTGACCATTTGAAATTAAATAAAATATTTTAAAACAGTTTGAATCAGCATTTTATTTTCAAAGTTTTATACGTTTTGAAATAAAAGTATTTATACATCTTTACATATTTAGGGCAATAGGTAGTGATTGTATGGGCAGTTTGAATTTGATGAATCAGGGTCCAAACCCTTTGCCTTTGGGCAAGTTTTTTAACCCCACTAAATCTTCTTTTTATATCTGTGGTCCAAGATAGTACTAGTTGCCTCCTTCATAGTGTTGTGTGGATGAAATAAATCTAACTACTTGGAAGAGAAAGATAATTTGATATATGTTATCCAATACTGTTATTACTATATATAGTAATATACTCTATATATAGATATAATATTCTCTCTAATATCCTCTATTATAGAAACTTGAATAATGCTTTTCAGTTAGTGAATGATTCATTTTCCTTTACAATTTTACTATTTTACTAACCTTAGCATTTATGAGAAATGGTCTATTTGAAGAAAATAACGATGAGCATGTAAGGTATGAAACAAGTTAATTATTTATGGAGACTGTGTCTTTTTCTTTGGAATAAATTCCATAGCCGTCCCATGTTTTAAAAAGTACGTTATAGACCCAGACTGAGTTTTATATAATTAAATACAAACAGTATAGGTTTTTTAGTCACATTTTTAAGAAAGACTTTTTTATTGATTGATTGATTTATTAGGGAGAGAGAGCATGAGTGGGGGGAGAGCCAGAGAGGGAGAGGGAGAGTGAATCTCTAGCAGACCCGCCCCTGCCCCCTGCTGAGTGGAGCCCTATGCAGGGCTCAATCCCTTGACCCTGAGATCATGATCTGAACCAAATCAAGAGTCAGATGCCCGGGGCCCCTGGGTGGCTCAGGGGGTTGAAGCCTCTGCCTTCGGCTCAGGTCATGGTCTCGGGGTCCTGGGATCGAGCCCCGCATCGGGCTCCCTGTAGGGAGGGGAGCTTGCTTCTTCCTCTCTCTCTGCCTCTCTCTCTGTCTGCCTCTCTGCCTACTTGTGATCTCTCTCTCTGTCAAATAAATAAATAAAATCTTAAAAAAAAAAAGTCAGATGCCCAACTGCTGAGCCACCCAGGTACCCCTAGTTAAATAGTTTTGAGATCACGTTACTTTAGAAAGTCAATACTTTCTATTTTTACTTCAATGAATGTGATATACAAAAAACTAGCCGTGTTTAATGGTCATTTGAGGAAGAGAGATTTTAGAGAATATCATTTAGAGAATATTATGTGCTTAATTTTAATAGCTGATTTCTTTTTCTTCACAGGTTCTGGCTTCAGCGATCCTCTAGCTGGAGCATCATCTCAATACTTACAGAGACTTTCCAAAATGGCCATATTGGAGTATGATACCATTCGTCAAGAAACTACTAGAAAATCCAAAAAGAGCAAGAAACGAGACCTGCGAGACTGCTGATAAATATCACATCACAAGCGATGCTTTTTTCACTGATGTCTAAGGTTTATATATTTTTCCTTTCTTTTTCTTTTTTTTGATATATGGTATGATGTGTAATGATTTACATAAAAAATGGAAATGTAAATAGGAAATAAATATTTTATGTAATACACAGAATCATTGGCATTTCATTAACATCTACAAAAAGACATTTAAGTTATGGTTTATGGGGACATGACATAGGAGAAATTATATTACATGAATTTTATGCATATTGATTATATCCTTTGATTCAACTTGATACATGTGTTTTAAGTGCCTATCTGTACAGCAAATGACTTTGCTAGTTGCTGCAGAAGATTCAAAACAGAGTGAATCATTATTGGAGTTAGGGATGCCCAATAAGAACCCCTCCTTTCTCCTGCTTGAGTTTGAAAACAGTTAAGAGATAAGTATTCAAGCAGATGAAAATATTAGCTTTGTTTGCTGGTAAAACCTGGAAGGAAAATCCTGTCTCAGATGTGTGGCAATAGTGGGCCTCCTAATCCTGAACTTCAGAATTGGACAAATGTACACATTCAGGCATTGCTGACAAGTTCACCCACCACATCAGGGCCTTTCCTGCTAAGTAGAGCAAGGCATTTCCACTGTGTGGACAGGATGATCCCTGAAGGGAGAGATGGAGACTTGCTCCATCTCTTTAGGGAGGAGGAAGGAAGGTCTAGGTCAACAGAAAAACCCCACCTTAGAAAGCCTTGAGGAGTGGGGGATACGCATCCATCAATACACCTCCCTGAGATATGGGAAGAAATCAAGGATACCAATGACTGATCCAGTGAAGAGTGGGATACAGGCTATAAGAGAACTACGAAGTGTTATAGAGGCTCAGAATCAAGGCAGTAACATCCAGCGGGGTGGTCAGAGAAAGCTTCACAGAAGGTAACAGTGTTTGAAATGAACCTTAAAGACAGGAAAGATGGAGGGAGAGGGCATTTCTGGAAAGATGGAGTATAACATAAGCAAAGACATGCTCTCCATTTGGGAATGATGCATTTGGCTGGGGCAATAGGTAGCATAGGGCAAGTGTTATAAATTTACGTGGTTATAGGCACCAGCCAGAACCATATCGAGAGGTAGAGCACCAATCAGATGAAGGCTGTGGTGAACCGGGGCATGTTTCTCCATTTAAGAGGCCACTCCCTGCCTAGCTTTGTGTCATGTGGCAGTGTGTAAATGTGAGCAACTGAGTGAAATAAGCAACTAATTCCAAATGCATAAAACCATGTGTGGGTCAGAGAAAATTACATGTGTATACTAGATCTGCTTTTGTGGGGCCATTCATTTATGCACCTTCAGGGTCGAAAGAATTGAGGGCGATAGGATTCAGTAGATAACCTGATGAAACCTGGTAGGAAACCTCAGATGCCAAGCCCGAGTTTGTATTTACTCTGTTTCACAATGGCAGATTTTGAGAATGAAAACAAATTATTGCATTTGTGATTTAGGAAGATTCTTCAGGTATAATGTGTAGGCCTGGTTATAACAGGAGGGGACTGGAGGTAGGGAAAGCATTTAGGAGGTTGTTATAAAACTTGAGGTGGGAATCTCTCACCCAGGGCAGAAAGGCAGAAATGGGAATGGGAAAGAGAGACTAGATAATTAAGACACCGTGGCAAAGGGCTTCAAATTAACTGGTTAGCATAGGGTATCAGGAGAGGAAAAATCAAAAACAGCTCATTTCCAATTTTAGACATAAAAGTCTCTGAAGGAGGTGCTGTTTGTGGGGGATAAGATGATGAATGCAACTTTGGGTATAGTCGGTTTAGGGTGCTGTCAGGACGGAGATGCCAAATAAGTAGCTGGAAGCAGGTGTGTAGCTCCGGAAAAAGACATTGATGTGAACTAGAACGTGGAGAAACATTTGCCTTGCAAAGCTCATGGTTCCCCTGATTAAAAAAAGTAGAGAGAGAAGAGAGCCCAAATTCCTAAGGGATGGGAGGAAATAGGAAGAAGACCAAAAAACAGATATGGGAGAACGAACATGTTCCATGTCCTTGACTGCTTTATATTAATGTGTAAAATACATTAGGAATATGTATGTGTTTGTATCCATTATTACAATGCATTCTTTCCTGGAAGATAACCACGTAAACATAGGTGGATATGTTTGTGCTTACCTTTGAATTTCTTTTTTTTTTTTATTTTATTTTATTTATTTATTTGACACAGAGAGAGAGATTACAAGTCGGCAGAGAGGCAGGCAGAGAGAGAGGAGAGAGGAGGAAGCAGGCTCCCTGCTGAGCAGAGAGCCCGATGCGGGCCTCGATCCCAGGACCCTGGGATCATGACCTGAGCCGAAGGCAGCGGCTTTAACCCACTGAGCCACCCAGGCGCCCTTACCTTTGAATTTCAATTGAGAATGACTTAGATGTTACCTGTACTTTTCTGTCTTCTGAGCAAGTACTGCAAGTGTGGTCAGTGATTTGAGAAATAGGAAACAGGAGAAAAGCTACTCTCAAACAAAAATTTGATGAACTCTTAGTCAGATGAGCACTTCTAAACATCTTTGATTATCAAATGTATTTCATTTATTCAGCTCCTAGTATGTACTCTCAACATTTTATATTACTTTGCAAGGATTAGGAAAACCCTGAAGAGTAGGTGACGTTGTGGCTGCTTTATAAATGAAATAAATAAAGGGTTTTTATTTTACACTGAGTCTCTAGCTAGAAAACAGGAGAGCTAGAATTCTAACCTACTAGGATTCAAAGCCCGTATACATAAACTTAATGGAATAATAATTTTTTAAAAACTTAAATTTATTTGATACCTCATGATATAGTTACTTAAAATTTAGAGGAAGACAGTCCTCACCCAGAGAAAAATATCTTCTGATCTTCAATTGAGTTTCTAAGTTATGACACTAACACATCCTGCAGCATTTATATTGCGGAATGGAAAATCTCCTCCCCCCCTCTCCCTCATGAAAGAGTTCAACAAGGAATGGAAGTCAATGCAAGGAAGGAGTGAAAAGTTTATTTCTTTTTAATAAAGAAAGAAATGAGACATACTGACAATAATTAATTACTTTTTAAGCCTTGGATTGAATTTAAGTAAACTTAGGTTTTTGGTTAAGTTTTTAAAAAGAAAAAAGCCCTCCCAGGCTCTACTTCCTTATATTGCATGTACTCTTTTTGTTCCTCGTGAACAGGATGTATTCAGGACCCAGAAGGCTCAAACAACCCCCTAGTGAGATAAATCCAAGGTTGCAGAGATAAGTATGAGATGCCAACTTCTGATATCGTAGCTATCATGGATGTTAAATTTATGTTTGAGTTGAAGACGATCTTGCCAGAAATGACCTTTTTGCATTTGTGATTTGGAAAGTCCTCCAGTGTAAGCAATATCAATCATAGTCTTGGGAAACTGTACCTTCTAGTAAATATTTAAGATGGGAAGATGGAGTCTTGATTTTAGGGTGAGAAAACAGTTCTTTACAAAGAATAATTGCTTCAGTGAAGGACAAATTATTAGCCAATGATAATTTCAAAGAATTTCCTTAAAAAGACCAGACCTACTGCCTTTTTTCTAATTCTATGCTCTTCTGTTACACAACTCTCTAATATGTAGTTTAAAATCCTGAGTAAATATAGTCCCCAAAAAGTAGGTGCCTTCGCTGGTTGATGTATCTTAAGTCTAAGAATGGGTATGTTAATTAATGTACTGCAATTCTGATTCAGTCTCTGTGAATCTGGTTGGTGTGAGCCGGTACACAGATCCTGATTATCCCAGTCAAACTTATGAATTGATGATTTGGGTTTTTTGTTTTGTTCTGTTTTGGTTTTTTACTAGAAAAATCACTTCAGTATTTTTGGAAGAATAATCTACATTTTCAGGAATTTCAACAGTGCAGAAGAAGAAAATTCAAAAAGTACCTCAAATCTCACCAGTCATAAATAACATCAGGTGTATATCTTTCTCTGTATATTTGCAGATAGATATAGAACTACTTTTATTGTAATGGGAGCATTCTGTGCATGCTATATCAAAGTTAGTCAACTTAATTTTACTCAGCTATAAGAAAAATAAACTTAAATGCACCTGAAGACATTGCTAAAATCCAAATGTTATTAATTTTTAAATATTTTATTAATCTGTATTTAGATCCAGCTTTAGATTTATCTCTGAATCTAGATCTAATGCTTTTTTCCTTTTATTTATTTATTTATTTGACACAGAGAGAGAGATCAGATCACAAGTAGGCAGAGAGGCAGACAGAGAGAGAGGAGGAAGCAGGCTCCCTGCTGAGCAGAGAGCCCGATGCGGGCCTCGATCCCAGGACCCTGAGATCATGACCTGAGCCGAAAGCAGAGGCTTTAACCCACTGAGCCACCCAGGTGCCCCAATGCTTTTTTCCTATGCGTCGAGCACATAGTGTGAATTCAGGACCATCTTTATTATTTTATGAGAAAGAACATCAGCACTAGAGGTCAGTTGGTAATGAGATGGTTCAAATCAGGAACACTGGACTCTATAGTCACAGAGGGAGAGAAGACCAACGACTCGAATTTCTGAGGGGTGGAGAACAAGTGGGAGATCCAGACAGGTGAGTAGCAAACTGTGGTTATGACTTGACAGAAGGAAATTTGGTCTAGTCTGGCAGGTACTGTTGTCAAAGGCTAGCAGCATGGAGCCGAGAGATCACTTGTTGGTCTTTGGTCAGGAACTCATTGTCTCAGGACAGGTTCTTAGGAAACAGACATTGTGATGGAGATATGCGCCCAAGAAGTTCGCTGGGGAGTGCTGTTGGGAACAGCATTGATGAGGGAGAGCCGGCAGAATGAAGGGCAGAGGAGGTGAACAGCAATACAGTATCGTTGAAATCTTCAGCTGATCTCACATGGAGTGCTGGAGCTGGAAAGGCCCTTCAATGTTGTACACCCCTGAAGCAAGGAGATTTCACTTTATAAACCTCACCCCTCTCCTCACTGATCAGTCATTGGATCACTGGAGGTGAACCATGTTTGATGAAGCATGTGACCCTGGGCAAGGTGGCTCTTTTCTGCTGAGGAAGATTCCTGAAGAAGGAAGGACATAGCCATGAGCACTGTCAGCTAAGAACACCACCAACACCCCCTCACCCCCATAGGACGGTGAGTACTGCAGTCCTAAAAGAAAGATCTGGGTGGCAGAGTCCAGTATCCCCTACCCCTTTCCCTAGAGGCAACCAAAATATCAGGTAGGGAATGAAGATGAACAGCTAAGGAGAAGGGAGAAGATGACTTGAAGGGTGCCTGGGTGGCTCAGTGGGTTAAAGCCTCTGCCTTCGGCTCAAGTCATGATCTCAGGGTCTTTGGATCGAGCCCCACCTTGGGCTCTCTGCTTGGTGGGAATCCTGCTTCCTCTTCTCTCTCTCTACCTGCCTCTCTGCCTACTTGTAATCTCTCTCTCTCTGTGTCAAATAAATAAATAAAATCTTAAAAAAAAAAAAAGAAGAAGAAGATGACTTGACCATGCAGAGGTAAGGCTTCTGCTAGGAGAATGAAGAGACTTCATGGTCAATGTCAAGGAAGCAGATAAGATCATGAAGTACCCACAGATAACCAACAGTGGAAGGCTATTACCATTCTTATGGGTGAAGAGCTAAGGGAGGAAAGGAGTATGCCTGAGTCCAGAGGGAACTGAGCTCTAGAAGAACAACTGTCTGGCAGGAACCACAGTCATGAGGGATGCCAGAAGGTGCACCAAGTGAGCAGGTAAGTCCCCGACCTCTTTTTACTACCACTCTCCACCTCCTGCCAGTGCCTCCCATCAGTCAAACTCAGCTGAAAGTCATTTGGCAATGCAGTCTAGGCAAGGCAACATAGGAGTTAGCTTCTTGGTATAGAGCAGGGTGACAGAGAGTGGACTTGGGGTAAGCAAATGGGGAACAACCAGCAAAGACCACAAGTTAAAAATAGTCCAGGGATTACAATGAGGGACAGATGTTGAGATACTGCTCTACCCTGCCTTCCAGACTTTTCTATTGACCAAGACTGAGGCTGACTTAGAGTCTGAGAGTGGGACTGGGTTTTGGCTGGGTTCTCTGATGTGAGGATTGGATCTAAAGCGTGGGAAGAGTGTGGAACAAAGGATGGTGGAAGGATAGAGGGACTGAGGGAAATAAAATATGGAGAGTAATGTAAAGCCCAAGAACTCAACAAACCCCACAGAATTCAGAGGCCATTTGACCTTGCCTCCACTCCCACCAAGCCCTGTTGTTTTTGTTTGGTCTCCAACTAAGGGCTCCAATACAGGAATCAGATGGAGGACTTTCCAGGTGCATTTGAACAAGTGAACTTGGGGAGGAAAGCTTGAATATACCATGTACCCTGAAAAATCTAAGATGTAGGGAGGGGAAGAGGAGCCTGGAAAGCTTTTAAGTGAAGGAGTTGGACTGGATTGGGAGGGGGCTTGGGTGTGCAGCTGCAGTCCATCATTATAAAAATACTTACCAGCATCTCATAAGGAACACATATGAAGTCCAAATGATGGCAGCAAATATTTGTTCCTTTTCCTGCACAGTCAGCTGAATCAGGCATCTGGGGATTCCTCCCCCTTTGGTCTCCTTCCTCTTTGTTTTTAGCCCCTCTACCCCACTGCTCCCCATCCCTGTCGTGGCTTCCTTTTGGTAGTGGGAGGTCAAGGCTCTGGAGATGACTTTTCCTGAAAAGATGAGGAGATGGTGGCTTATAAATAGTCCCCTTTAGAGATAGACTTGTTCTTTTAGATTTGTCATGGCAGAACACCTACAAGACAAACACACACCCCTCCTGGTAAATAGGGCCACTCCCACAATACTGCTTTGATGTGTTATTCAGGTTAGTCTCTCTTCCCACCAGAAGTGAGGCTAGGAAAGAAGGAAGGACCGGGTGAGGGTGATGAAAGCCCTGTCCTTCCACGCTGAGAATAGTAATAATAGCTATTATTCTAGCAGCTAATTATTGAGCAGTTAACATGCTCATGCTCAATATTATATATTGAGCAGCTTCTCTCTGCTGGGTGCATATTAGATGCTGTGGTAGATTAAATGGTGTCTGCCCCCTCCCTCCTAAAGATAGTCCATGTTCTAATCCCTGGAAGCTGTCAATATGACCTCATTTGGGAAAAGGGTCTTTGCAGATGCCATTAATTTAAGGATTTCAAGATAAGATTATCCTGGATTATCCAGGTGGACCCTAAATCTAATGACAAGTGTCCTTATAAAAAACACAAAGAGAGACACAGGAAAAGAGGGTGAGACCATGTGAAGATAGGAGCAGAGATTGGAATTGTCTGTCTACAAGGTGAGAGTGGCGGGGAACTTCTGGAAGCTGTAAGAAGCAAAGAGGGGTTCTCCCCAAGGGCCTTTGAAGGGAGGTGGCCCTCCAACACCTTGATTTTAATTTTCTGGCCTCTGAACTCTGAAAGGATAAATTCTTGCTGTTTTAAGTCACCCAGTTTGTGGTAATTTGTTTCAGTGGCCCTAGGAGTCTGAACAAATGCTTTACATGCATCATTTCTAATCCCCACTATGACTGGCAAGGTGAAAGTATTGCTTTATCATTTTATAGACAAAAAATAGTGAGTTAGTAACTTACCCACGTTCCTACTGCTCAAAAATTGTGGAGCTAGGGTTTGAACCTAGGCTCACCTAACTCCCAAGTCCCTGCTCTCTCCATCAAGTGACATCCTCTTGAATATCTTCATTAATGTCCCTCCATTTCAAAAAGTGCTCTTCTGTATTCCTGGCTCATGGGCAGGTCCTTGCTTCCTCCACTCAGACTCCCTCATGAATAGCATGTAATTGATGGGCTATTTGTTGTTGATCATGGATTAGAGCTGTGGATACAAATTTGATTATCACTAATTCCTCCTTCCACACCCCATTTATGGTCTGAAACTTCAAGGGAGGGAAACACAGCTTCCCCATCTTGGAAAATAAATAGATATATTGTAGAATCCTAAGTAATAATTCAAAAATTTAATAATAACTGTCTTCTGTACAGTGACTTATGAATTATAATACCCTTTCACTCACGCAATTCCATTAGAGCTTTGGAAGATACAGTTACACAGGTACATTACATGTGGGTGATTTCATGGACGAGGACAACAGAGGGTTTCCCAAGCCAATGGCTCCCTGACTGCCACATGTTTACTAAGAGGCAACTCCCTACAGTATGCTCTCATTGGGAATGCTTTATAAATCTCCTTTAGGTCCATCATAGATTCATATGATAAGCCATCTAATCTTAAGTACTTAACATTTATTTAGTTTTTCTATTTGGATTTTTCTCTTTTAAATATAAGAAGGAAGGTGTTGCCTGGCTGGCTCAGTCAGGGCAGCATGTGACTCTAGATCTCAGGGTTGTAAGTGTAAGCTCCACATTGGGTGTAGAGATTACTTAAAAATAAAATCTTACTACACTGTGGGAGGAGGGGAACTAAGATGACAGCATCGTTGGAGAACCCTAGGCTCATCTAGTCCCACAAACACAACTCATAACTATCAAATCATTGTAAACACACCAGAAATCAACCTGAAGACTGACAGAACAAACTCCACAACTAAAGGGAGAGAATAGGCCACATTGAAGAAGGTAGAAAGTGCAGAGACATGGTTTGGGGAAGAAATGGATCATGGCTGCTGTGGAGGGGACGGAGCCCTGGTCATGGAGAAAAGCAAGAGAGAGGAGTGCACAGGGATATGCATAAGGAGAACACTTCCCCAAAGCCACTGGCTAGGAAAATGAGAGGGGCTGATTTTCATGAGATCTTGAAACCAGCAGGGCTTAAAGACTGGAGATTTAAAGGTCAGTGGGCTTGGCTAGGACAGAGACCTGGGGCCACTGCCCTACTCCTGGAGAGAAGGCGGGCAGGCAAGCGACCTTGGGACAGATGGTGCAGAGACAGTGACCTGAAGAATGCTTGGGGCACACAGTGGGGAGATTATTCTCTCTTCTTGGAGCATGTCCCTGAGAGGTAGTGTTTACAGAAACACCTCTTCAGGGACAAAGGAGCTGGCAGATGGCATTTCCCTCCCCTGCCTCTCAGGGTAAACACAGAGCCACCTGTGGGAAACAGCACAGCGCTGACATTGGCTGCCTAAACTGCTCACACCAAGTCCCACAGCCCTGTGCTCTGGCAAGATGGCCCTTCTCAGTCAAGTTTGCCTCAGTCCCAGCATGTCAGGCCTCTTTCCCAGAAGACCGGCAGAAGCCCCTGCCCACACCATGTCTCCAGACCAGAAAGGCCTCAGTTCTAGTACTAGCAGTATCAGGTCTCATTTAACAGGCAGACCAGAGCACACCTAATTAAAACTTGCCACATTCTGGCCAGGACCAAACACTGCCCACTGCAGGCAAAGAGAAGCTCTGCAGATGACTGGCCTGAAGGATAGAGCAGTCAAAGCACAGCAGCAGAGTGCACGCCGCACACACCAGAGACACTGCCTCAAAGGCCAGGCCCTGGGCGCATGACCTCTTCATAAAGCCATGACTTCCAGGAGCAGGAAACATAGTGGACTTTTCTAGCACACAGAAGAAGTCAGAGACTTAGACATAATGCTGAGATGGAGGAATTCACCCCAAATGAAAGAACAAAACAAAGTCACAGACAGAGATCTAAGTGAAACAGATACAATTAATGTGACTGATAGAGAATTTAAAGCAACAATCATAAGGACACTTGCTGGGCTTGAGAAAAGAATGGAAGACTTCAGGGAAGCCCTTACTGCAGAGATAAAAAAAAGTTATAAACCAATCAGAAATGAAAAATATAGTAACTGAGATTCAAAACAGGCTTAATGCAATGAACACAAGAATGGAAGAAGCAGAGGAACAAAGAAGTGATATAGAAGATAAAATAATAGAAAATAACAAAACTGAAAAAAAAGAGATAAAAAAGAATTATGCAACATGAGAATAGACTTAGGGAACTCAGTGTCTCCGTCAAACATAATAACATTTGTATTATAGGAGTCCTAGAAAAAAAGAGAGGAAAAGGGGTAGAAAATTTACTTGAAGAAATTGTAAGGGAAAACGTTCCTAATCTGGGAAAAGAAATAGACACCCAAATCCAGGAGGCACAGAGAGCTCCCATCGAAATCAGCAAAAGCAGGCCAACACCAAAGCATATTGTAACTTAATTTGCAAAATATAGCAATAAAGAAAAACAATCTTAGAAGCAGCAAGGCAAAAGAAGTCCCTAACTGACAAGGAAAGACCCATAAGTTTAGCAGATCTCTCCACAGAAACTTGGCAAGCCAGAAGAAAGTGATATGATATATTCAACTTGCTGAATAGGAAAAATCTGTAGTCAAGAATATTCTATCCAGCAATGCTATCTCTCAGAATAGAAGTAGAGAGGAGAAGCAGAAAGAGAGAGAAAGAGTTTCCCAGAAAAACAAAAACTGAAGGAGTTCATGACCACTAAACCAGCCCTGCGAGAAATATTAAAAAGGACCCTAAGGGGAAAGGAAAGACCAAAAGTGACAAAGACTAGAAAGGAACAGAGAAAAATCTCCAGAAACAATGACAAAACAAGTAATAAAATGGCACTAAATACATATCTGTCAATAATTACTCTGAAGATAAATGGACTAATCACTTCAATCAAAAGACAGATGGTGTTGGAATATTATATATATATAATATATATATATAAACATTATATACATATATAAAGACCCATCTATACCCTGCCTACAAGAGACTCATTTTAGACCTAAAGACACCTACAGATTGAAAATGAGGGGATGGAGAAACATTTATTATGGAAATGAATGAGAAAAGAAAGCTGGAGTAGCAATACTTATATTGGAGAAACTAGACTTTAAGCCAAAGACTGTAACAAGAGATGAAGCAGCGCACTATATCATAATAAAGGGGATAATCCAATAAGAATATCTAGCAGTTATAAATATGCTCCCAACATGGGAGAACACAAATATATAAAACAATAATAAACATAAAGGAAATCATTGATAATAATATAATAAGAGTAGGAGACTTTAATATCACTTTTACATCAATGGACAGATCATCTAAGCAGAAAATCAACGAGGAAACAATGGCTTTGAATGACACACCGGACCAGATTGGCTTCACAGATATATTCAGAACATTCTCCCGTGGCACCTGGGTGGCTCAGTCAGTTAAGCATCTGCCTTCAGCTCAGGTCATGATCCTAGGATCTTCCGGCAGCCTTATTCTCCCTCTCCCTCTGCTGCTCCCCCTGCTTGTGCACTTTCTCTCTCTCTCAAGTAAGTAAATAAAATTGTAAAAAAAAAAAAAAGAAAGAAAGAAAAAGAAAAGAATATTCTCCCAAAGCAGCAGAATGCACATTCTTTTCAAGTGCACATGAGACATTCTACAGAATAGATCACATACTAGGTCACCAATCAGACCTCAACAAGTACAAAAGCATTGAGATCATACCATGCATATTTGCTGACCACAACACTCTGCAGCTTGAAGTTAACCACAAGAAAAAATTTGGAAAGATCACAAATACATGGAGGTTAAACAACATCCTACTAAACAATGTATGGGTCAACTAGGAAATCAGAGAAGAGATAAATAAAAAATACATGGAAACAAATGAAAATGAAAACACAATGGTTTGAAACCTTTGGGATGCAGCAAAAGTTGTCTTAAGACAAAAGGATATAGCAATATAGGCCTACCTCAAGAAGCAAGAAAAATCTCAAATAACCTAACTTTACACCTAAAGGGACTAGAAAAAGAAAAAATGAAATCTAAAGCCTGCAGAAGAAGGGAAATAATAAAGTTTAGAGCAGAAAGAAATGATACAGAAACAAAAAAACAGATCAATGAAACCAGAAGCTGGTTCTTCAAAAACAATTAATAAAATGGACTAACCCCTTGCCAGACTTACCCAAAAGAAACAATAAAGGACCCATATAAATAAAATCACAAATGAGAGAGGTGAAAAACAACCAACACCACAGATATACAATTATAAGTGAATATTATGAAAAACTCTATGCCAACTAATTGGACAATCTGGAAGAAATGGATAAATATAAATATATAAACTATCAAAACAAACAGGAAGAAATAGAAAACTTGAATAGACCGATAACCAGCAAAGAAATTAAATCAGTGATCCAAAATCTCCAAAAAAACCCAAAGTCCAGAGCCAGATGGCTTCACATGAATTCTACCAAACATTTCAAGAAGAGTTAACACCTATTCTTTTCAAACTGTTCCAAAAAATAGAAATGGAAGAAAAACTTCCAAATTCATTCTATGAGGCCAACATTACCTTGATACCAAAACCAGATAAAGACTCCACTAAAAAAGAGAACCATGGACCAATATCCTTGATGAACATAGATGTAAAAATTCTCTGAATCCAACAGCACATTAAAAGGATCATTCACCATGAATAAGTGGGATTCATTCCTGGGCTGTAAAAGTGGTTCAATATTTGCAAATCGATCAACATGATACAACACACTAATAAGAGAAAGAATAATAACCGTATGATCCTTTTAATAGATGCAGAAAAAGCATTTGACAAAACACAACATCCATTCATGATAAAAATCCTCAACAAAGTAAGATTAGAGGGAACACACCTCAACATCATAAAGGCCTTATAAGAAAAGCCCACAGCTAATATCATCCTCAAGGGGGAAAAACTGAAAGCTTTTCCTCTACAGTGAGGAACAAGATGAGGATGACCACTCTCACACTGTTATTTATCATAGTACTAGAAGTCCTAGTCGCAGGAATCAGACAACAAAAAGAAATAAAAGGCATCCAAATTAGCAAGGAAGAAATCAAACTTTCATTATTTGCAGATGGCATGATACCTGGAGGATTCCACCAAAATATTGCTAGAATTGATACATGACTTCAGTAAAGTGGCAGAATAAAAATCAACATATAGAAATCTGCTGAATTTCTATACACCAATAATGAAGCAGCAGAAAGAGAAATCAAGGAATCAATCCCATTTGAAACTGTACCCAAAGCCACAAGATAGATCCTTAGGAATAAACCGAACCAAAGAGGTAAAAGATCTATATTCTGAAAACTGTAAAACACTGTGAAAGAAATTAAAGATGACACGAAGAAATGGAAAAACATTCCATGCTCATGGATTGGAAGAACAAACACTGTCAAAATGTTATACTACCCAAAGCAATCTACATATTTAATGCAATCCATATCAAAATGCCACTGGCATTTTTCACAGAGCTAGAACAAACAATCCAAAAATCCGTAAGGAACAACAAAAGACCCGGAATAGCCAAAGTAACCTTGAAAAAGAAATCCAAAAGCAGGAGACAGAACAGTTCTGGGCTTCAAGTTATATTACAAAGCTGTAGTGATCAATGGAACAGAATAGAAAACCCAGAAATGAACCCATAGCTACATGGTCAATTAACCTTCAACAAAGTAGGAATGAATATCCATTGGAAAAAAGACAGTCTCTTCAACAAATGGTGTTGGGAAAATTGGAGACCAATATGCAGAAGAATGAACTGGACTGCTTTCTTACAACATACACAAAAATAAATTCAAAATGGACAAAAAGACCTAAATGTGAGACAGTAAATCATTAAAATCCTAGAGAAGAACACAGGCAGTAACCTCTTTGACATCAATCATAGCTTCTTCTTACAAGACATGTCGCCTGAGGCAAGGGAAACAAAAACAAAAATGAACTATTGGGATTTCACCAAAGTAAAAAGCTTCTGCACAGCAAAGAAAACAATCAACAAAACTAAAAAGCAGCCTATGGAATGGGAGAAGATATTTGCAGATGACATATCTGATAAAGGGTTAGTATCCATAATATTTAAAAACTTATAAAACTCAACACCCCAAAACCAAATAATCCAGTTAAAAAATGGGCAAAAGACATGAATAGAAGAAGACATACAGATGGTCAACAGATACATGAAAAGATGCTCAATGTCACTCATCATCAGGGAAATACGAATCAAAACTACAATGAGATATCACCTCACACTGGTCAGAATGGCTACAATTAGCAGCACAAGAAACAACAGGTGTTGGTGAGAATGCAGAGAAGGGAATTCTGTTTCAAAGTTGGTGGGAATGCAAACTGGTGCAGCCACTCTGGAAAACAGGATGGAGGTTCCTCAAAAAGTTAAAAATAGAACTACCCTGTGACCCAGCAGTGGCACTACTAGGTATTTACCCAAAAGATACAAAAACACTGATTCGAAGAGACACATTCACCCTGATATTTACAGCAGTACTATCATCAACAGTCAAACTATGGAAAGAGCCACAATGTCCATCAACTGATGAATGGATAAAGATGTGGTATATACATCTATAGATACACACATGATGGAATATTAGTCAGCCATCAAAAAGAATGAAATCTTGCCATTGCAACGATGTGGATGGAGCTAGAGAGTATTATGCTAAGTGAAATAAGTCAGTCAGAATAAGACAAATATATGATTTCACTCATGTGGAATTTAAGAAACAAACAGATGAACATAGGGGAAGGGGAGGAAAAATACAATAAGACAACAGAGAGGGAGGCAAATCATAAGATACTCAACTATATAGGAACAAACTGAGGGTGGCTGGAGGGAAGGTGGGTGGGGGGTGGGGTAACTGGGTGATGGGTGTTAAGGAGGATGCATGAGCATCACGTGATGCATGGAAGTGTTGAGTCATTATATTGTACACCTGAAACAAACATTACGCTGTATATTAACTAACTGAAATTTAAATAAAAACCAAAACTAAACTAAACTAAAATCTTAAAAAAAAAAAAGTAAGAGAGGACTGCCCACTGGAATTAGGAGGAGCTGGTTCCTGTTTGAATGGGTTTGGGATGTTGAATAAATGGTTGATGTCAGCAGACAGCCCAAGTCAGAAGAAAGCTAAACTAAGACCTGCTTTAGAATAAATATTTGTGATTCCTAGAGCAGTTCTTTCCTCTTAATGTATGCCTTTTTCAAAGTGCTTACGGTCTGTATCCTGACAGATGCCTGTGTTTAAAGAAGTTTAGAAATTGCCACTGATACCTGGTGATTAACCAAGGTATTCAGCTAAACACAGAAAGTGTATGCATGCCCAGTTGTGGGCACAATTCTTTTCCTGGGAATGTAAGTTGATATCTACACAAACCAGACAGTATGGAGAGACATTAAGAGAGTTTGCTGGTGCCATGTTTCTATCTGAAACTAAAGAGATAACAGCGTGTGGTTTTTCAACAACGCTAGAAGGCTGGGTGTAATCTGAGACAATGTGCACAATGAACAGAGATCAAAAATCTATCTTCCAAAAACTGGATCTGATGAAATCGTGCCTCAGGGAACCTCATGCTAAAAGTGATGATTTTTGAGGAAGGTGACAGACTTAAAGTCTATGCTTATGGGGTGTTGTTTTGACACCAACAACAAAAAGAAGAAAAGGCAAGAAACCTCTGGCTTATGACAAGTCAATTTCACTTAATGTCAATGTATTTTAGCAGATTAAATATATTCACAAGTTGACTTACACATTAGAAGGTTTGCCACACACACTTGAAACAATTTCTGACAACTACGCCTACATGTTTTGTTTGTCTAATCCTTTTGTGTGTTTGGTGAAATACACATAACAGAACGTTTACCACCTTAATCATTTTTATGTGTGCAACTCAACAGCATTAAGTACATTCTCATTGACAGTCTTAAATTTTCCTGTTTTGTTCAGGACTAACTTCCTTTCTTCCCCCCCTACTTTACTTTTCTCTTTTTGGCTTGACTCCTGCCATGCCAACACATAGGCAAAAAATTCTGATGCTTTTGTACGAAAGGGAAAAAAGAATGATCCACATGGCACCCACGGCAGGATAGTGCAGCAAAAACACAAATCATAGAGTGAGCCGTGGAGGCTTACTTGTGTATTATTTCCCACTGCCATGGTAAGAGGCCCCCTCTTCTGGGCTGGGGACAGTGATGGGCTGGCCAGTAGTGGGGAGGAGGGAAGATATTAACTTCCCAGGACAGAGTGGAGGAAATTTCTGTTTCTAAGGTCAGGTCTTCCTTAATCCTAAGGAGGCCAACCAAACATTTTTATGCTTCAAGATCCTTCTGTTGCCCAATTCTAGCTGAAGGGCTGTCAGTTTCTACAGTGGCAGAGAGGAATGAGCTCTTTTGTGTTGTGGAGGACTCTGATCCAAACATGTGAGAAGGAATTTAAAAAAGGTGTCTGTGTCTTGAGGATCAGATGCTTGAGCCCTAACATGACACCCGAGAGTCTGCATAGGTCCCAAGACATTTGGGGGTGGTGGACGCTTGTGCTGGTGCCTAGAAAGAGTGGTTTCTAGAAGATCCATCCATCTCAACTCCTCAGTTGTGGAAAGAGTGGAATTATCATGACATCAACAACAATGGAAATTGGTCTTAGAGAAGGAGCTGCAAGCTCTCAGGGAAATGTAGGAACTCTGGTATTGTTTGTGTAGACTAGATAAGGCTAAGGACAAATAGAGTCCCGGTCATATACTGAGGTGAAAATTCAACACATAGTGCTAAGATGTGGCAAGCTTATGCTTTGGACATGGAGTCCCCTAAGTGGGGAACAAAAGATATTCCTGTTACAATGTAGCTGAACCCTGTGACTTTCTGTGAAAGCTATAATACCTCAAGGAGTCTTTCTTATTATTTGGCAAACTTAGAGAGAAGCCTACTCCTAAATTCTTTTTTTTAAATAAAGATTTTATTTATTTATTTGAGAGAGAGTGAGAGCAAGATAGATCACAGAGGGATAGGGAGAAGCAGACTGGCCACTGAGTGGAGAGCCTGATGCAGGGGCTCGATCCCAGGACCCCGGGGTCATGATCTGAGCCAAAGGCAGATACTTAACCAACTGAGCCACCTAGGCGCCCCTCCTGAATCCATTAGCAGAAGTTGCAGATGGCCTTGGGTGAGTATCTCCATCTAAATGTATAGTTTCTGCTTATAGAAAGATTATTTAAATCAACTCAACAACAACTGAGCCAACCATGTGCAAGGCATTGCAGCGGGCATTTAAAGGTAAGTAGGATACAGTTCTTGCTTGTGGGCAAGAAGCCCCACTCTATCAAATCCCCACTCTGAAACTTGCTAGCTGTTTAACTGTGGTCTGCTGTCTTTGCCTCCCCAAGTATCATCTAGAAACTGGAGTTGTAAAAACACCAAATAACAACACCTACCAGGGCGCCTGGGTGGCTCAGTGGGTTAAAGCCTCTGCCTTCGGCTCAGGTCATGATCTCAGGGTCCTGGGATCGAGGCCCGCATCGGGCTCTCTGCTCGGCAGAGAGCCTGCTTCCTCCTCTCTCTCTGCCTGCCTCTCTGCCTACTTGTGATCTCTCTCTCTGTGTTAAATAAATAAATAAAATCTTTAAAAAAAAAAAAAAAAAAAAACAACACCTACCACTTTGAGGGTGTGGGGAGTTAAGTAAAATAACGCATGTAAAGTTTTTAACACAGTGGCCACCACATGGTGTTTGATCGTGTTATTTTAATCCTTCAGAATGGTTCCCACCTCGCAGGGGTTGAGCAAAACCCTTGGAGTGTCGGGGTGGTGTGGGAAATGGAAGCACGGCGTCAACAGCGTAGTAACCCGAGGAGGACAGATCAGTCATTTCCTCCTTCCATACCCTCGTCCTGGAAGGGGTTGACGGGGATACAATTTCCAATTCCTGCTTTTCTTTTCTATCTCAGCAGAAAGGGTATAATTTTAATAAGATGAGAGAAGGCTTGCAGGCTCCTGACAACAAAGGAAATCACAAGCCATCACTGTGTGCCTGCACTTTCTCTTCATCTTCTTGAGGAGAAGATTAAGGAAGCTGAGGTGAAGGGATGGCACTGATGCCCCCCACTGAGACTTGGTCTTTCCAGGGCACAGCATGGGCGGGGAACCCAGCCTGAGTCCTCTTTCCAGAATTGTTGTTGTTCAGGTGGAGGCGGGGGTGTGAGCATGTTTAGCTACCCTTTTCTGAGCATTCCTGAACCCTGTCCTACTGGGGCGAAAGCTCTGATGCCTTAAATTACCTGGTCACAGTTTACAATTCTGACTTAGGGAAAAATGAGTACGTTTTTGAAAGACAATACATACATGCTCATATCAGAGTTTAAATGTTGACGCATATTCTCTTAAATGAACCTTTACACTGGCCCCTTGTTTTCCCCCTTTATTTTCCAAGTGAGGGAGACTAATATCCAATATTTGATTCAAGAAAAGAGCACACAACCTAGGATTCCCTCCCACATACACACCTCCCACATACACATGTCAGCCCCGTAGTGGTCTTCTCTTCCCTCCCAGTGGTTTTGTCATTATTCACAGCCCTGTTGTCCAGTGCTCAACACTGGCACAGGAAAAGACATATGACTCATGCACTTGAAGTCATCCGTGAGTGAGTGACTTACTGTATCATGCCTCCATCTTGAAAACAGCAACTTTCACTGTCCCCTCCCTACCCCCTGGTTGTCAAGGAAGTAGTATCCAAAGTCGGAACACTAAACCGTAAGAGTTGTTAGGTTGCTAAGAGGGAGTATGACATCTCCATGGAGACCCGCGAGACAAGGATAGACCAAAGCAGGGCATATTTAGAGGACGCTCAGATTAGTACCAATCATTGTCATCTGCCCAGGCTATGTCAGGTACCGTACCAAGTAATTAGCAAACATTACTTGATTTCATTGATTCTTCATAACGGCCCAAGGATCCAGGTATTTTTATTATTGTTCTATCTCTGTTTTGGTGAAGCTCAGGAGGTTAGGAAACTTTCTTGAGGTCCCATAGCTAATGGCAGTTCATGGCAGAACTGAGATTTGAGCCCATGTCTGTCCTGTGCCAAAGCCCATGCTCTCAACCACTCTCTGCACTCCAGGACATGGGACCCTCTGTGAGATGATAGAAAAGACAAGCTACTCTTCTCAAGCAGCATATAGCCTAGAATGAGCTGGAACATGTGTAATTATATCTTGAGGCTGTACCTAAACTTATCTTTACTATTTGTTTATCAAAAAGACCAAATGGAGGGATGCCCGAATGACTCAGTTGGTTAAGCATCTGCCTTCGGCTCAGGTCAAGATCCCAGGGTCCTGGGATTGAGTCCCACACTGGGCTCCTTGCTCATTGGGGAGCCTGCTTCTCCTTCTGCCTGCTGCTCCCCCTGCTTGTGTCCTCTCTCTCTCTCTCTCTCTCTCTCTCTCTCTCTCTCTCTCTCTCTCTCTGTGTCTCTCTGACAAATAAATAAATAAAACCTTCAAAAAAAGAAAAAGAACAAATGGAACATCTGATTTGCCATGTGAGGGAAGAGTCACACTGATAGATTCGCATCCCAGTGTGTGGTTTAGACTCCCTTTCCCCAACATCAATCGAACAGAGTTGTGAATATTTACTCTGTAGGCACAAATGGCAAATTCAGTGCAGTCCCATTAGGTGAGGAGGAGGCCTGGGGACCGGAGTGGACTGAGTACGATGGAATGATTTGGCAATGATTATGAAGTGTTGCAGACAAATCCCAGTGTTTTTATTGAATGAAAAGTATAGTCTTCTCCAGGAGTATCAAAGTTTGGGCCCATAGCATGACAGAAAGATGGGTTCCTCTAATTATCGCTGATTTACTTCTGTCAGAGAATGGTTTAGCACTAGCTATATTGTGGAAGGGAAAACGATAGGCCCTGGCATAGAAATTAGGAATACAGAGATAATTTGTCCCTTTGGTTCTTCACTGAGGGAAATACAGACACACAGGCCACCAATTCTAACACTGAGGTTCAAGTGCAGAAATGGAAGCGTGTGTACAGTTCTGCGTGAGCACAGAAGTTAGAGGGGCTAATTCTGCTGGTGAGCCGACAGGCGATTCTCAACATTGTCTACAGAGAGAGGAGGATTTGTGAGGTAGAGAAAAGAAAAGAAGGTCAAGTCAAGGAGACAGTCTATTCAATGGCTTAGAGGTGTGAACATGTACGTTGCTATTATGGGGGAATAAGGAATTTGTGACCAAGGCATGAGATGTGTATGGGGAGGTGAGGAAGACAGGACCCCCATAAATAGAGTTTTTGACAAAGATATGCAGCAAATCTCTTCCTGTTATATTTTAGGGTCAGCTTCTTATCTATAAGAGGGGCAAAAGAAAGCTTTGCAGTATAATTTTTGTGACCACTCTTTTTAGAAGAAGATCCACATTTTCACATATTCAACAGCATAATAATTCCTTTGGGTCATGGTCAATTTTTGGCCACTGAGTTTCCCATTCAAGTAGAACTCTAGAAGGTATAGCTCCTCCTCTTACAGTTACAGAGGACAAGACTAAGCATAACTTGTTATGCCTTAAGAGATGTCTCTGGCAGACTGGGGTGGAACTTTTGACTATTTTCTTGATCTTGCAAGGAAAAAAATTTTTAAAAAACACTTCACGATAAAATAAGACAGAGTAAATCTCCAGGAGTTTTCTTCCTTACTCTTATCATCCAAGTGTAAATCTATGCTGTGCAAAGAATCCACTGGAGAATTATTTGTAGCTATTTACAAGTTGCTCTATTTCATATTTGTAAGCTTTCACATGCACATTTGTAATGAACTCCAAATACCAAATAAAAGAACTTGATGCGTGTCATGATTCACGGGGCTTCCAGGCCATACCAGTCTTTCTATCTGCTACACAATTAATAGTGACACTTAAGCCAGTTAGAAACTGAAGTGAAAAGGGAATTTACTTTAAGAATGCTCTTTGAGAAATGCAGAGGCAGTCAAAGCTCCCTAGGTGGAATTCCTGAAAGGCCCAGGACTTCTCCTCACAGAGTCTGAGTGATTCAGTGCTTTAATTTCAGGTTTGGTTCTCTGAGCCTGTCCCAGAGGATGAGATCTACCCAGTCCTGGCTCCTGACCCACTCAGAAAAGTCCTCAGAGAGAGAAGTTTCTGAAACACCAGAATGACTACTGCAATTCAACCTCTCTTCTTCAGTTATCCAAAGAGAGGTAGAACACAGAATCACAACAGAATTTTCTATGATAAATTTTAAATTATTAAAGGAGAGAATGAACAATAAATCTAAAAAACAAAATTCAAATTCCACGGAGGGAAGAAAATGAGCGGCATTTTCCCACTTCCATCCTTTGTGTAATAGAGTCTACACGGCCCACGGCATCACAGGGCTGCCCATTATTGAGGAAAAGGAATTTGTTATTAGCATGAGTCTTCCCAAGCATCTTGTGGATCTTATTTTTCAATGCCCCTCTTTCATGTTCGTGAGTGTTTCTGGGACAAGATCGCTCCATCATGCAGGATTACACACGGCCAAATTCATTTTATATTGGATGACAAATTGCATTTGAATTTGTAGGGTTGAAGGTCAGGGCTGTTCCCTATTAGTCAGCCAGGCTCCCTCAAAGTGTCTCAGTCATGAGGATGTGTTGGAATCTCCTCTATGCCGCTGCCTGCTCAAATCCTCACGAATACTGAGTTCTGCCCTGATTTGGATGCCTAATAACTGAGTGCATCCAAAGGAGAAGATCACGTCAGGGGACTGACAAAATGAACAGCGTTGCACCCAGCACCAGATTATTCCTTCTGGGGCAGTTCATAGTTAACGAGAACCCAGAATTTTGAAAAAGACCCATTTCCTGAGCCCTAAAGAAGAGACGTATCTTGAGGGCTTGGCTCCAACCTGACAACCCGAGAAACACTCCGTGCCAGAGGTATATCCAGAATTGTCAGGAGGGGGAACAAAAACTTCGTTCCACACTCCTAAAATGCTAACTAACAAAGAGTTAAAAGTTGGCAGTCGTAAAGTGGACGAAGGATGTTTCTAATCTGAGCAGCCCACCGGCCCACCAGCCTTTCACACATGCCTTTACCTAGTGGAGAAAGTTGGTCTTGTGCTGAGTTTACATTAATTTGATTTAAAGTGACTGACCCCAAACGTTTGGCTCTCCTGTGAGCACGCTTGTTCACATCTCTGTGTGTGCTATAGTTAAATGTCAGGCTGCACATCTACCAACACATGTAAGGAGGAAACCTCACATTATTTCAGACTGCTCATTTTCAATTACGTACCATACACACAGACACTAGTTAGAATTTAATTTGGTAGTCTCTGTAATAAAATGAGTTTTCAGAGACCTTTAGTAGCATATACTTATGTATAAATAAAAGACTATTTTACTCAAGAAAATATTTTTTTCCAGGTACTTATAAGCTCTAGCTGACATACAAACAGCTGAAAGGTTAATTCAAGTCATTTTTATGTAGTCATTTAAGGACACCCTTTCAAGAACTTTACTAGGTCGTATTAAGATGTGTTTCTTCAACTAAATAATTATTTTCCCTTTCTTTTCTCTAGCCCAGGGCCCTGAGTGCCTTGAATTAAATAAGTTTTCAGGAATGTCTTTTGAGGGGTGCCTGGGTGACTCAGTCGGTTGAATACCCGATTCTTGATTTCAGCTGAGGTCATGATTTTGGGGTCATGGGATCATGCCCTGCATCAGGCTTCATGCTCAGCAGGGCATTCTCTCTCCTCCCTCTGCCCCTTCCCCTGCTCCCTCTCTCTCTCTCTCTCTCTCTCTCTCTCTCTCTCTCTCAAATAAATAAATCTTTTAAAAAAATGTCTGTAGGAGCACCTGGATGGCTCAGTCATTAAGTGTCTGCCTTCAGCTCAGGTCATGATCCCAGGGTCCTGAGATTAAGCCCCACATCAGGCTCCCTGCTTGACAGAGAGCCTGCTTCTCCCTCTCCCACTCCCCCTGCTTGTGTTCCCTCTCTCTCTGTCTCTCTGTCAAATAAATAAAATCTTTAAAAATAAATAAATAAGAAATTAAAAATTAAAAAAAATAAAATAATGTCTGTAGATAATTATGTCAAAAATTGTGATAATTAGACATTGTGTGTAGTTACTAAATACGTATTTTTTTAAGATTATTTATTTATTTATTTATTAGAGAGAGCAAGAGCAAGCACAAACAGTGGGGAGGGGCTGAAGAAGAGGGAGAAGCAGATTCCCCACTGAGCCAGGAGCGTGAGGCAGGCCTCGATCCCAGGACCCTGAGGTCATGACCTGAGCTGAAGGCAGACCCTTAACCGACTGAGCCACCCAGGAGTCCCCTTATTAAATATATATTAAAGTTATGAATCTGTAATAAAAATTCCATAATTCAAACTTTTCTCTTCATGAAGTATTTAATAATAGCTATCATTTATTACACCTTTATTTTATTAGGATGCTAAATGCTTTATATCCATTACTTTAATTTTTTTTGCATCTCTATGAAGCAAGTATAAGTAACTTGGGCCAGCTCACACAGCAGGTGAGTGGCAGAACTGGAATTCAAATTCAAATCCTTCTGATTCTAAACCTAAAATGTTTAGGTTCTATGATGTACTGTATTCATGGTGTGGTTAAACTTATTCCCCACGTGTCTAAATTGGGTGGGACTTTTACAGGCCATCTCTATGGTGAGGCCTGGCCTTTGTGTAGTCATTTAGCGAGCATTTGTCCCACCCTTCTGGATGAGTTAGAATGAATGAAGAGTCAATGTTAAAGACAAAACAATAGGTAATATCTACGACAGGAAAGGCTTGCTAGCAAAATTATGAATTTTGTTATTCTTGTATAAAACGAACCCCAGATCCTGCTTGGTTTTTTTGAAACATGAATAGCAGTCATTATACTTTTGTAGAAAGCAAAGACTTTAATTAAATGATCACTGATGATAAAATAGAAGTGCATATATCTTATTTATTCACTTTTTTAAAAGTACACTTTAGTTCTTTCTAAGTGAAAGAACCTAAATCTTCCCTAAAAAGGTTTCAGGTGACAGAAGCTAATAAATGCATTTTTATTGATTATGATTTGTTCATTAGTCTTTAGATCCATTCCGTATTTAAAGATACTGGAAATATGGTTCAATTCTCCACGTATTTATTGATAGCCTCCATCTGGCATTCTCTGAGATGGATGTTGGAACACTTTTCTTTAGGAACTCATAGATTGCCAAGTCAGGCAAATGTAGGTGCCGCAAGTATGGAACTGGAGTTTTAAAATGATGGTTAGGAACATTACAAATCATATAAATATACTGGGCTAAGCACTATCTCACCAATATTTAGTACAAGCAATAAGAAAATAATGATAAATTCATGCTAAATTTGGACATAGGCACACACACCCAGAGAACACCCCGTGAATGAAGGTGAAGGCAGAGATGGGGTGATGTTTCTATAAGCCAAGGGCTGCATAGATTGCCAGGAAACCAGAAGCTCAAAAAGAGACATGGAGCAGGTTCTCTCTTATAACCCTCAGAAGTAACCAATCCTCCTGACACCTTGACCTTGGACTTCTAGCCTTCGAAGCTGTGAGATGATAGGTTTCTGTTGTTTATGTCACCTAGTATGTGATACCTTGTTATAGGAGCCCTGGAAAACTAGTCTGCTATATAATTCTGACCTAACTCCTTAATTTCAATAAATTTTGGCTCATTCATCTATAAAAGAATGGTAATATTACCTACCCCATTGGGTTATGGTGAATTTAATAGTGCTTATCACGTTGTGTTAGAATGACTTCTTCCGGGTCCACTTATTTGTTAACTGCAAACTCCCTGAGGGCAGGGACTGAGGCTGTGGCCCTTTGTTCTGTTCCCAGTGGCCGCACAGTGGATGTGGAATATTTATTAATGATGAAGTGAGGTTTTAAATGAGGAAAGGTATGCAAACTATGAAGCACACGATAATTATAGCGCATGCTTCTTCAGTACTAGCTATGCAGTCTTTTTGTCCCTGTCCACATGATTTTTCAAGTTAGTCCCTCAGCATCTCAATGAGTTAGGTGCTATTTAACCTCTTTCATTTTACTAAAGAAGAAACTGAGGCAAAAAGAGATTAAGAAACTTGCCAAGAATAATATTACCCACAAGCTGAGCTTCAAACACAGGCAACCTGGTTTCAAGTGCTGATATTTTAACAACTACACTGTGCTGCCTTCTGGTGGTTGCCGTGGTGTGGCTGTAAATATTAGTTTCCTCCATAACATTTTCTTAGTCACTGGGATGACTCTGTGGTGTGTGAGACTGGCTGTGCTGAACTACAGTCTTATCCAGAATTCCTTCTCCAGTATGCTTTTAGTAGAGTAGGTTACAAGAGAGATTCTCTCACAAGAGCTGGAAAATAGAAGGGAAACATCTACCACACACACACACACACACACACACTCACACACTTTTCTCAGTTATTCAACCAAACCTAATTGAGATGCTACTGTGAAGAGGTTTTAAAGATGTAATTAAAGTACCTAATCTTTCAAGTTAAAGTATCCTGGGTGGGTCTGACCTAATCAGTTGGTAGGCTTTTAAAGAGAGACCTGAGAGAGAGACCAGAGAGAGGGGGCAGAGAGAGAGAGAGGGAGAAAGGGAGAGGAGGAGAGAGACAGGAGGCTGGTGATTCTCTCGGAGATGGTCTCTGGCATCACATGTGTGCACAGGTGTGACTCATGACTTCTTTCAAGGATAACTATGTGTTTTCTGTTTGGTTTCCTAATGTTCACCTCAGTTTCATTCAATACCACTTATAAAGTGTTTGTTATAAGTCTGTACTGAGATGGGCCTGAAATTTGATACAAATCCTCAAGAAGATAAATATGTACAATTGGAAGGAGTTGTAATCAGCACCTTGCCTGATCCATTTATTTTGTATATTGGTGAGTGATTTTCTCAAGGTCAAACAGCTTGTTAATTTTGGAGCCAAATCTAAAACCCACGTCGTCTGATTCCTAACGTTGTTACCAAACTACCTCTCAGTTGTCATTAATTTTTAAAGGTAGTCTTTTAGACATTAATAAATTCATAAGATATGATGAGGTCTTCCTTTTCAGATCATCTCCTCCTTTATACTTAGAGTTCACAAATCCTGGGTAGAAATGACATCAATTCACTGTTGCCCATTTTCTTGTTGGTACACACATCAGGAGGTAAAGTTCAGATGAGTTAGGTCCATATTTTACGAAAGGGTAGCAGCACATTTCTCACCAACATTATTGAATCATTAGATTAAATTTAACCATGAATCAAAGGCAAAGAGGAAAGTAATGTGGTTCTCACTCTCACTGGACAGTGCTCCCTCCCTTGGGTTGAGTTTTCTCTGAGTTTACAGGGAACACAGGAACAAAGCTTCTCATGTACCACTCTGAGAACTTCTGGTCATCTTATGAGCTATGGGTTCTCAGAAGCCCTGATTGAATTTCTTCTTCTTCTCCCCAGTTTGTTAGCCTCTTGTCCCTTATACCCCTTGCAAATGGCTAACCTAGAGTCAGTCCCACCCTTTCCCACCATATTCCTTGGAAAATGTGGTATGTACAATGTGATAAGTTTGATGAGTGTACATATGTCATGTAATATATCACCACAACCAAGAGATACGATATTCCCAGTGCCACAAAAAGTTCCCCTGTGACCCTTTTTAGTCAGCCCCCTCTCCCAACATCACCCTTGCAATCATTGCTTTTTTTAAAAGATTTTATTTATTTATTTATTTATTTATTTATTTATTTGCGAAAGAGAGAGAGAGAGAGAGAGAGAGAGAGAGAGCACACAAGCAGGGGGAGCAGCAGAGGGAGAGGGAGAAGCAGGCTCTCCACTGAGCAGGGAGACCAATGCGGGGTTCAATACGAGGACCCTGAGATCATGACCTGAGCCGAAAGCAGACACTTAACCGACTGAGCCACCCAGGCGCCCCCTCCCACAACAATTATAATCTGGCTTTTCAGTTTTGCCTTTTCCAGAACGTCATATAAATGGAATCCTACAGTATGTTACCCTTTGTGTCTGTCTTGGCATAATGCTTTTTATCCATGTTTTTGCATGTTTGTTTCTTTAGATTGCCAAGTGGTATTCCATTGTATGGCTAGGGCACAATTTGTTTATCCATTTACCAATTGATGGCCATTTCTGTTACTTTCAGTTTTTGCTGATTATGACTAAAGCTGCTATACCACAACTCAGATTCTTGTGTGAACATGTGCTCTCTTTTCTCTAGGATAAATACATAGGACTGTGACTGCTTGAGCATATTGTAAGAGTTTGATTTTATAAGAAACTATCAAACTTTTCCAAAGTGGCTGTACCATTTTTCATACCCACCAGGAAGTAAGAAAATTCCAGGTGCTTACCTTCTCACTAGCAGTTGATAATTACTACATTTTAGAAGCACTTGGTAAGATTTTTTGTGTAAGATTTTTAATTTTAGCCATTCTGATAGGTATATAGTAGTATCTAATTGTGTTTTTAAATTGCATTTCTCTGATGACTAATGTTACTGAGCATATTTCCAAGTGCTTCTATGATGTCTGTATTTGTTCTTTGGTGAACTGGGTCTTCAACTCTCTTGCCCATTTTTTTTTTAAACTGGGTTGTTTTCTTTTTATAGGGTGTTGAGAATTCTTTATCTATTCTGCATACAATTCCTTTATCATATGTATATTTTCCCTGTCCATGGTTTATCTTTTAATTTTTATTACTAGCATCTTTTGAAAAGCAGTTCTTAATTTTGATAACATTCAACATACCATTTTTTTTTTAAGGATTGAGATTTTTGTATCATATCTAGAACTCTTTACCTAGTTCAGGGTTGTAGAGATTTTCCCCTATGTTTTCTTCTAGCAGTATTACAGTCTTAGGTTTTATATTTTTTTTTTTAAGATTTTATTTATTCATTTGACATAGAGAGATTACAAGTAGGCAGAGAGGCAGGCAGAGAGAGGAGAGAGGAGGAAGCAGGCTCCCTGCCGAGCAGAGAGCCCGATGTGGGCCTCGATCCCAGGACCCTGGGATCATGACCTGAGCCGAAGGCAGCGGCTTTAACCCACTGAGCCACCCAGGCGCCCTAGGTTTTATATTTTGATCAATAATCCATTTTGAGTCAATTTTTGTATATGGTATGAGGTGTGAATCTAAGTTAATTTTGCATATGGATATCCATTTGTTGAAGAGACTACCTTTTCTCCACTGAATTGCCTTTGCATATATATGCTCAACTGATTTTTGACAAAGGTGCAAAGGCAATTGATATATATATATATATGCCCATATCTGGACCTTGTATTCCATTTCATTGATCTATTTGTCTATGTTGACACTAATACCACACTGTCTTGATTACTGTAGCTTTGTAATAAGTCTTGAGGTCAGATAGTGTTAGTCCTCCAACTTTGTTCTTTTTCAAAGTTGTTTTTGGCTATTCTAAGTACTCAAATTTCCATATAGCTTTTATTTTTTTTAAGATCTTATTTATTTATTTGACAGAGAGAGAGATCACAAATAGGCAGAGAGCCAGGCAGAGGGAGAGGGGGGAAGCAGGCTCCCTGCTGAGCAGAGAGCCCGATGTGGGCCTTGATCCCAGGACCCTGAGATCATGACCTGAGCAGAAGGCAGAGGCTTAACCCACTGAGCCACCCAGGCACCCTCCATATAGATTTTAGAATCAGCTTGTCAATTTCCACAAAAGAAGTCTGTTGGGATTTTGAAAAAGATTGCATCAAATCTATAGATACATTTGAGATGAATTGACATCAATTTTTTAAAATCCATAGACCTATCTCTCTCCGTTGGTTTATATCTTAAAATTTCTCTCAGCAATACTTTGTAATTTTGAGGCTGCAAGTTTTACATCCTAAATATTTCATTTTGGGGGATGCGATTGTGAATGATTTTGTTCTTTATAATTCCAATTTCTGATTATTCATTGCTTATTCTAAAAACATTTTGCAAAAGGACTTTAATTCCTTCTTTTCCGCTCTCTTATATTTTGTCTTGTTTTGTTGAACTGGTTACAGTGCAATGGTGAGAGAAGACATTCTTGTCCTGTTCCTGACCTTATGGGGACAGCATTTAGTCTTTAATCATCAGTTTTGGTGTTAGCTGGAGGTCTTTCATTGATACTCTTTATCAGAATGTGGAATTTCCCTTCTCTTCCTGGATCATTGAGATCTTTTCTCAGGAATGAGTATTGGATTTTGTAAAGTGCTCTTTCCCTTTTTTGGGTACATCTATTAAGATAATCATAGATTTGTTTTAGTTTCAGTTTTCTTTTTAATATTGCATTGATTAAGTTGATTGATTGTTTTTATTGTTGGATCACCCCTTTACCTAGGGAATAAACCTTAGTTGATCATGATATATTATCCCTTTTTTACATTTTTGGATTCGATTTGCTAAAATTTTGAATTTATCTTCATGAGGGATAATGGCCTGTAGCTTTCTTTTCTTGTAATATCTTTTGTCTAGGTTAGTACCAGGGTATTTCTGGGTTCATAACATGGTTTGGCATCCTTTTATTTTTTTAAGATTTTATTCATTTATTTGAGAGAGAGAGCAAGAGGAGAGGGAAAAGCAGACTCACCGCAGAGCAGGGAGCCCAATGTGGGACTCGATCCCGGGACCCTGGGATCATGACCTGAGCCCAAGGCAGTTGCTTAACTGACTGAGCCACCCAGGCGCCCCTCCACTTTCCACTTTCTCTGCAAGAGTTGTGTATAATTGATATTATTTCTTTCTTAAATGTTTAGTATAATTTACTAATAAAACATCTGGACCTAGAGTTTCCTTTGTGAGCAGGTTTTTAACCACAAATTCCTACTTTTTCATAGATACAGGACTACTCTAGCCACCTATTTCTTCTCAAATTATCTTTGTAGTTTGTGATTTCAAAGACTTTATATACTTTTTAAGATTTTATTAATTAATTAATTTATTTATTTATTTATTTATTTATTTGTCAGGGAGAGGGAGAACACAAGCAGGGGGAGCAGCAGGGAGAGGGAGAAGCAGGCTTCCCGTTGAGCGAGGAGCTCAATGTGGGACTCGATCCCAGGACCCTGGGATCATGACCTGAGCCGAAGGCAGACACTTACCTAACTGAGCCACCCAGGCGTCCCTCAAGGACTTTATTTATCAGACTTTTTGATAAATAGTTCACAATATTTCATTATCTTTTTAATATATGTAAGATTTATACTGAGCTCATCTTCCTTCCTGATACTAGCAGTTTGTGTCTTCTTTCAAAATTTGGTCTTCTCAAAAAGCCAGCTGTTGTTTTCATTGATGATTTCTATTAATTTTCATTTTACTTGACATGTGCTCTTATTGTTTCCTTTCCTCTGCTTGCTTGAGCTTGATTTAGTTTCCTTTCTTTAGTTTTTCAAGGGTAAAACTTACATTATTGATTTGAGATCTTCTTTGGTTTTTTTTAACTTTTTTTATAGAGAGAGAGTGTGTGCACATATGGGCGGGAGGAGGAAGGAGGGGCAGGAGAGAGAGGGAGAGAGAGAATTTTGAGCAGGGTCCACGCTCAGTGTGGAGTTGACACAGGTCTCGACCTGACAGCCCTGAGGTCATGACCTGAACCAAAATCAAGAGTCCGACGCTTAACAGACTGAGCCACCCAGGTACCCCTCCTTTTTATTTCCTGATGTAAGCATTTAATGTTATAAATTCCTCTTTAAGAACAACTTTAACTGCATCCCTAAAGTTTTGATATGTTTTCTTTTTAATCTTATTAAAGCATTTTCTAACATTTCTTGTGAATTCCTCTTTTAACCAAGGATTATTTAGCAGGATATTGTTTAATATAATGTGTTTTGTGATTTTTCTAGATATGTTTCTGTTATTGATTTCTACTTTTAATTCACTGTGGTCAGAGAACAGAGTTATATGATTTTAATTTTTAAAAAATTGTTGAGGTTTTTCAATGACTTAGAATATGGTTTGCCCTGGTGAATATTTCCTAAGCACATCAAGTGAATATGTATTCAGATGTTGTTAAAGTGTTCTCTAAATGTAATTAGACCAATATTTTAATAGCATTTGTCATTATAGACTTACTGAATTTCTGTCTACTTTTTCTATCACTTATTGAGAGAGGAATGTCAAAATCTCCAATTATAATTGTATATTTATCTCTTTTTTCTTTTTTGTTCAATCAGCTTATGTATTTTGAAGCTCTGTTAGGTGCATGCACATGTGCGTTTGTTATATCTTTTTTTATTTTTTTTTAAAGATTTTATGTATTTATTTGACAGAGAGAGACACAGCACAATCACAAGCAGACAGAGGAGCAGTCAGAGGGAGAGGGAGAAGCAGACTCCCCACTGAAGAAGGAGCCCCATGCAGGACTCCATCCCAGGACCCTGGGATTATGACCTGAGCCAAAGGAGGACGCTTAACTGACTGAGCCACCCAGGTGCCCCTCTTTCTGGTGAACTGACCACTTTCTCATTATGCAATGTGTTTCCTTATTCCACGTAAGTTTCTTTTGTTTCTGAAACACTGATATTCTAATAGTAATGTAACCAGTCCTGATTATTTTGAGTAGTAATTTTATGGTATATCTTTTTTGCCATCCTTTCACTTTTAATCACTTTGCATTTCCTTATTTTTAAAGTGGGTTTCTTATAGACAGCATAAAATTGTGTCTCATTTTTAAATCCAGTCTGACAATCTTATCCTTTTGGCTGGGACTTCAGCTATACTCATACCACAAAGAGGATCTGTTTCTGGTCCCTTGCTCTTCCCCCAATTTTCCTCATGAGCTCCATGTGGAAACCAGTGGTAAAACGCTGTGAGTGAGTGCCGATTTTCCTTGTGTCTGGTGATCCTACTTATTCCAAAGGGACACACTGGCTTTTAAGAATATGTCACAATTTTAGATCATTTTTTTTGCACCCACTTACAAGGCAGCCCCCTCCTCCATCCTTGCTCTGTCAGAGGTGAAACCATATTTGTGTCCCATCTTTCCTCACAGGGCTTGTCCCTCTTTAGGATTTTGTTTATTTGATTGCCTTGTGACCTCAGCTCTTCGATGGGTTCAAGGAAATTTTGATTGTGTAGATTATCTGCCGTGTGCACCTTGTTAGGGGAGCTCTGTTCTCTCGTGGCTTTCTACATCCTCAGTGGGAACACAGGTTCCCTGGAAGGTTGCAAGCAACAGAGTGTTATTATCTGATTTACATGTTTAAAAACTCCTTCCGACTGCTTTGTGGGAGAATGCATTTTAGGGGGATAAGAGTGGAAGTGGGGAGACCACTGAGGTGGCTAGCAAGGCTATTTAGTCAGGAAAGCATGCTGCTATGGACTAAGGGGCCACTGGAAGGAAAGGAGGGAATTGGAACACATTTTAGAAGTGAACTGAGAGGATCTGACAATGGGTCAGATGAAGAGAGGGAGGGAAAAGGAGGCCTCGAGGACGCCTCCTAGGCTTAGTTTGAGCAAAGGAATGAATGGTGATGCCACTTCCTGATAGGAAAACAGATCTGGAGGGAAAATCAAGAGTTCTATGTTGGACATATGAAGTTCTAAATCAAGTGGAGGTATCAAGTCAGAAGTTGCATACTCACATCCAGAATCCGAGGAGAGTCTTGGTCTGACAGTTTACCGGTGGGAGTTAACAGGGCAGAAATGATATTTAAAGTCTCAGGACTGGATGGCATTATCCTAGGGGAAGGATGGCGATAGAAGAGGTCACCTCTTTGACATAAGATTGAGGAGGAGGAGGGAGCATAAAGAAGACAGAGAAGCAGTGGCCAGGGACACAGAGGAAAGACTTTTACTATCCCTTGAAGGAAAATTTTAATCTAAATTTGGTAAGAATCCGTAAGTCACAAAAACACTGTATTTCATTCCACAGAAACTTGAGATAATAAAACTGTATTAACTCTTTTGATTATTAGGCAAATGCCTGCCAGTTTCTTCTGGATTCTCGGGTCCAGGATTTTTCATGGTAATAAGCAGAAGTCTAACATTGTTGGGGGATGGCTGGAGCCTCTCTCTTTCCAAGACCAACTGTAGACAAAGTCTAATTGGTTTTTGAAAGAAATGCTGCTCCAAATCCCACAGGATCAAAATGAGTCCTTCATTTGGAGCTCAGTACAAGCTCGCCTGTAGTTACATGTAAGAGTACCTTGTTGAAACTTATTAAGCTTGGCAGGTATGTGCACATGTCAGAGGCTTGAAGCTCCTTTTCAAACATTTGCCTCTCCTTCTTCTCCCCCTGAGGCGGAGGCTCCCCAGGCTGACGGGTCCTGGCTGCCTCGCAGATTCCTCCGGTCTTCACATGTGTTATTGTGAAATCAGGTTCTTCAGAGGAGACATGCTCTATTGAGTAAGAGAAATGTGGCTAAAGGAACATAGTAATGAGACTGATTAGATGCTTTTATTGGTTGTGACCTTTCTACTTAACCCTGAGAATGTGCTGTTTTGGGTTTTAAAAATAAATCATAAATCTTACATTTCTTTCATTTGGCCTCTGAGTCACATACAGACTTACTCTGTGTAACAAGGTTTAGAGAGAGAAAAAAATATTATGTGACTTTGGATTTAATTTCAGGCAGTTAAAACAATGTCAAGCCCCTCTCAAACTTCCTGATGAAGAGAATGATGCGACAAGCTCTATGGAGGGAGGTGAGTTTTTGTCTGAGAGCACCAAACATCATCATTTCTACTTTGGTTTCCTACCAACTAGAAAAGGCCACTGTTGTGGCAGGCACCTAGCACACTGCCAACTGGTCCAAGCACCTGTCAAGAAACACTTTAGAAATGAGTTCTGTTGGACTAGAGAGTACTGCTCAGTCCCTAGGTGACTGTTTCTTCCTCCCTTAAGGTACATACATTTGAAGTTCATCCTGATCCGCATCCTTCCCCCTTGACACCTACAGTGTCATTTTTTTCCAGATAATTATTTTTAGTTAGCTTGGGCATCTCTGTCATCTCATGCCATCTTAAGGACCTTGGTTCTCTCTGCTAACCCCAGGGAATGGGCTTCAATGCTAGCCTGGTGGTGAGCGGCCCCATTCAGCAATATCCATGATGGCTCCTCTTCTCCTTCGACCCCTGCCTTGGCCAGGGGGCCACTGATCCCCCCAGCAGAAACATTCATAGTGGAGCGCCCAGGACCAGAGTGGGAGGCGTTTTTCATTTTCCTCTTTTACAGAATCGAGATGCTTTACTCATTTTTTGCCCATTGACTTTCTTTGCGTTTTATTTTATTTGTTTGATTTATCTGGTGTGTTTCCCCCTTAATCTCAGAGAGGAGTATGAATAATTAGAAGCAAGCTGTGGTCATTAGCAATGTTTTGTCACCTAGCTCTGCTTCTTAGCATGTTAGCTGAAGATGGTTAATATGAAGGTAGTCTGAATTTAAAAGCAAAAAATGTTTTGGTTTTTATGGAATGCAGATGTCCAGATGGGGGGGCGCGGGGGTGGAGGCGGAGGGAGGTGCAATTTCTTTGCCCCATCCTTTAAGAGCTCCTTGAGGTTGGCTGAGCACTGTGGACCTATTGCTCTCCCCGAAGGTATGCAAATTCCTGGGAAGGCAAAAGAAAGGCTCTTTTGGCTTCACATTCTTGCTTTTCCTGAACTGGTTCAGGCTGAGGGTCATCTTGCTATCTGTTAGATGTTATTTTTGTTCTGTGCTATGACGACCCAGACACAGAACTTAGGTCATTCCTTTGGGTCACACACGTGCACACACACACAGATACACACAAAATCACTTGAACAAGGCATGCAGATGGGTTGCAGACTGAATGTGTTTGAGAAAATGGAGCGGAGATAGACTTCGCAGCAGCACAACTTTACATTTAATATTATACATCTGGTTGTATTAGTCGGGGTTCTTCAGAGAAACAAAACTAGTAGGATCTATTTATCTATCATCTATCTATTTATCGAGAGAAATTTATTTTAAGGAATTGGCTCATATGATTACAAAGAATGGCAAGTCCAAAATCTGCAGTTTAAGTCTAAAGGCCATCAGACTGGAGATTCAGGAAGGAACTGATGTTGCAGTTCAAGTTCAAAAGTCACCTCCTGGTGAATTCTCTCTGGCTGAGGTGGGGCAGGGGCAGTCAGTCTTTTGTTCTATTCAGATCTTCAACTAATAAAAAGGGAGCCACCCACAGAATGGTGGACAATGTACTTTACTCAAAGCCCATTGATTTTAATGTTAACCTATCCGAAACACCATCACAGAAACATCCAGAGTAATGTTTGACCACCTATCTGGGAACGCAATTGCCCAGGCAAGTTGACACATAAAATTAACCATCACCCCCTACCATTCCTACTATGCTGAGTTCCTCAACAACCCCAGAGTCCCTGCTCTTCTCCTATCTCCAAATGCCTGCCTATTATTTATTTAATTATTTATTTGTTATTTATTTATTTTTGAGAGAGAGTCAGAGAGAGCCCACACAGGAGCGGTGGGAGAGGCAGAGAGAGAGGGAGAGAAAGAATCCCAAGCAGGCTCCACACCCAGCACAGAGCTCAGTCTCACCATGCTGAGATCAGGACCTGAGCTGAAATCAAGAGTCGGCTGCTTAACCGACTGAGCCACCTGGGATCCCCTTATGCCTGCTTTTTGTCAACACTGAAATTTGGCCACTTCTTTTCGTTGAATATTCCGAGTCTGATTTTGTGTCACAAAGTGGCTTATTAGTGTGTTTTCCTGAGCAAATATGTTCCCTCCCTAGGAGTACTGGGTCTGGATGTAAAGATGACCTTTTCCCCACTCAGTTACATCTATAAAAATGCTATCTATGTAGCGGCAATTTAAAAAATTCCTTCAGGACGCCCTCTTTTAAAGAAACTGAACAATCATTTGCCTTTAATAAACTTACTCATAATTTATATTAAAAAAAGACTCATTGGAAAGAGTCTCTTAAAAATGGGAAGTTCCCTTGTGAGTTTAAAATACAGTTGTGTGGGGGCGTCTAGGTGGCTCAGTGTGTTAAGTCTCTGCTTTCTGCTTGGATCATGATTTCGGGGTCCTGGGATTGAGCCCCACATCGGGCTCTCTGCTCAGTGGAGGGCCTGCTTCCCCCCCCCCGCCTGCCTCTCTGCCTTCTTGTGATCTCTCTCTCTGTGTCAAATAAGTAAATAAAAATCTTTATTAAAAAAATACGGTTGCGTGCAAAGCTTGCTTTCCCTGCAGCCTCTCCGGACGCATCATTGATAATGAAAAGGCAGGCACAAGTCACGTTTGTTTTTTAGCCAGCAAGAGTTTATCACGTGCAGCCTAGAAATCTAGCTAGAATGCCCTGGGGGACTTTCCTTCTGCCTTGGGCTCAGTTCTGCCTCCTGCCCACAGCTAAAAATACCTTACTCCTGGCCAATTCTAGAGTGGGCGAACACAGTAACTGCCTAGAGGCAGAAAACTTTTTTCTAGGATTTTGCTCACATTATCATTATCAGCACGTGTTTATTAAGATGGCAACAGCTAGCTAACATTTTCGTGGGTCTGCTATGTGCCAGCACCCTGTATCAATCCCAGCATATGCTTATCACCCTGATTTGTACAAATCTCTCTCACTGAGTACTCTTATCAGCTTCTTTTTGAGGCTGAGAAATTGGAGAGTTGAGTGCTGTCCTCAAGGTCACACAGCTGGCTGATCCTGAGGCTGTGATTTTTGTCCAAGAGGAGCTGACTCCAAACCTAGCCAATATGCCAGGCTCTCTCTGAGCAGGTGCGGCATATTCTGCGGAATGACTTTGACAGCAAGCCTCTTGGTTTTGTAACATCTTAGCGATTCGATCATGTGACATACTTAGCCACTTAGTAGCACTTTGCAATGAAATCGAGGACCCCTTTCCTTTTTCTTAATTCCTTTTTGCAAATCAAGTTTTAGAGGGTTCGAGAGAGGTCCTGGCAGGGGCAGGGAAGGAAGAACTCAGCCTCTTAAGGCACTGGCCTGCAATGTCTCTGGACTAAAATTCTGGCTCATTTCGCAGCGGTACGGCCTGGCACTGGTGTTGGCATTGACATGGCATTGTTACATGGCAAAGTCCGAAGCATCATCCTGCAAGACCGCCAGCTGTCCCGACATCCCAGAGGGGGTAATCTTATTCAGAGTGACTTTTTTTTTGTTTCTTTGTTTTTTGTTTTTAGGGGATTTTTTTTTCAGTGTTCCAAGATTCATTGTTTATGCACCACATCCAGCGCTCCATGTAATACATGCCCTCCTTAATACCCACCATCAGGCTCACCCATTCCCCCTCCCTTCTCCCCCCCATAACTCTCAGTTTGTTTCCCAGAGTCCACAGTCTCTCATGGTTCGTCTCCCCCTCCGATTTACTACAATTCACTTTTCCTTTCCTTCTAATGTCCTCCATTTTATTCCTTATGTTCCACAAATAAGTGAAACCATATGATAATTGACTTTCTCTGCTTGACTTAGTTCACTCAGCATAATCTCCTCCAGACCCGTCCATGTTGATACAAAAGCTGGGTATTCATCCTTTCTGATGGCTGAGTAATATTCCATTGTATATATGGACCACATCTTCTTTATCCATTCTTCTGTTGAAGGTCATCTCAGCTCTTTCCACAGTTTGGCAATCGTGGACATTGCTGCTATGAACATTGGGGTGCATATGGCCCTTCTTTTCACTACATCTGTATCTTTGGGGTAAATTGCAGATTGGTAGTGCAATTGCAGGGTCATAGGATAGCTCTATTTTTAATTTTTTGAGTAATCTCCATACTGTTTTCCAAAGTGGCTGCACCAAGTGACTTTTAGAAAAGAGGATTCTTGGACAGTTCCCTAAGAAGTTATTCCACAACCTGACAGCAATCCAAGTCAGAAAGAAGAGAAAAATGTGAAGACAGAACACTAACAAGAAAATCCTGAATTTCACACCAGGAGGGACTGGTGATCCTATCCACAGTATCGATGGAGAGGAGGAAAATGAGGCTTGTCATTTGCTGTCACTCCAGTCACTCCTGAAGTCAGGGGCAGGCAGTGATCCCGCTGGCCTGTCACAGAGCTCCTCCTGAGCTCTTGGAGACCAGGAGGAGGTGTCTGTTTAATTAGTTGCACAGAAAGTATCTGGGTTGGAAGTGAATGATTCCACTGAAAGGGGTTGAGAGCCTTCCTGCACTGCCCTGCCCTGCTCTGGTGCCTGAGCCCTGGCCACCATGGGGTTGGGGACCTGGACACGCAGAAGCAAGAAATGCAGCAGCTAGAGCACAATCCCCTTCTCTACCAAGCAGCACAGACAACTGGAGAAGCACAGGGCACGTGGAAGGGCAAGAGGACCTTCAACTCAGCAACTAACCAAGTGCAAGCAGAACCTTAGGACGCTACTGCTGTACCCCAGCCTGAGGGTGGAGGGAAGCTGTAGGAGCCCAGCCCAGCCTTCCCCAGTGCAGACGCTAGTGGGCAAAGCTAACGGCCATGTGGGTGTGATTAACGTTGTTGACCTTGCTTTTAACCATTTCTTTCCCTTGTTATGCAGGTAATATATGGTGATTGTAAAGGAGAGAAAGGAGAAAGGAAAGCAGGAAGGCAGGGAGGGAGGGGGGAAAAGAGAAGGGAAGAAAAAAAAGGTAAGCAAAGAGAAGGGGGTACCATTGAGGGAAACCTAGTGAAGGATACATGGGACATCTCTATGCCATTTTTGCAACTTCCTATACATTTATACTATACATCTATAATTATTTCCAAATACAAGTAAAAGAAAGAAGAAATTCCATAATTCTACCCCACAGAAATCCCACCATTGATAGTGTGGCATGTGCCTTTGGTTCCATGTGTGTGTCTGTGTAATTCATTGAAATTACCAAAGCATGGTAAATTAAATGAGAGCTAATTATAGAGCAGGACTAAGTCATTATCGCTGAATGTGTTGCATCTTAATAAAGTTCCCACAATTCCTCCACGTAAAGCTATATATAGCTCTGAATCGCAAAGGTCTTACCTGACTTTAGAGCAAGGATTCTGTTGCTTCAATTGGCAAAACTCCTGTATGCAGCCGCCTTGCGGAATTCTGCCTTAAATGTGTGTGTTTGTGTCTGGGTATACCACTGTCTCAGTTTCTCCTAGAAAATACTCCTGTCCCGAGGGCTCGGAATCCTGCCATTTAGGTAGGAAACAATTCTCACACAAAAGTGACTAGTATAGAGGCGCCTGGGTGGCTCAGTGGGTTAAAGGCTCTGCCTTCCTCTCAGGTCATGATCCCAAGGTCCTGGGATGGAGCCCGGAATCAGGCTCTCTGCTCAGCAGGGAGCCTGCTTCCTTCTCTCTCTGCCTGTCTCTCTGCCTACTTGTGATCTCTCTCTGTGTGTCAAATAAATAAATAAATAATCTTTAATTTAAAAAAAGTGACTAGTATAGCCAATGAAGAATGACATCGCCCAAGTAACAGGATATAAAAAGAGATTTCCAAGAAATCCATATCCTGAACACAGAAGATAGAAAGAAAGGAGATGTGGTGAAGGGTGTGTGTTAGCGGCCTCAAAATCAGCCCAGTACTATGTGCTGCCTTGACATCAGAAACCAGAAGGGCCTTGAACGGCCTCACCACAAGTTCCCCTCCCCACTCTGTTCCTGTGGATAAGCTGCCTTAGCCAAACAAGCCAGCTTAGGTTTGAAGTTCTCTGCGGGCCCACGGAATCAGACGAACAAGCCAATCGCATCCTCCCTTGGGAACCAGGGGGCAACCCAGCCTCTAGTACAAAACCTGCCTCCACCGCCCCGCTGGTCCACCGCGCCCCAGGGCAACCCCGGCAAGACTCAGCGCGGCAGGTGGATTCCTCCTTCCCTGCGCGAGGAACACGTGACCGACAAGCTGCGGCCAATCTCAGCGGCTCACTGTCACCGGCGAGCGTTTGGCCATCCCCCAAGCTCTAGGCGGGTACTCCGTCCTTCCCCCGCAGGGGAAGAGGAGGCGACCACACAGGGTGGGGTCCGAGCCCTGCCTTTCCTCCCTTTGTAGAGTAAATGTCAACAAAGGCAGGGCTTGCCTTTCAGGGGTGGCTCTGCCGGCCTGGGAAGAACTACCGCAGCAGGGTAGGCGGGCGGCCGCAGGGCCGGGCACCCCCAGGCAGCTGCCGAACAGCCGGGCGGCAGAGCTGGGAGTCACACCGGCGCACCCAGCACACCCCGCTTGTTCGCAGGAGGAAGGAAGCTCGTTCTCTCTGCGCGGTCCTATTTTCTTGTTAGTGAGGTTTTTCCACATTAAATGTGTAAAAGGGCATAATCAGAAGCATGCTTCTGAGTTCTGGGCATATTTGAGTAATTCAGAACAGGCGTCTGCTGCCCAAAGGGGCTAATAAACGGAAAGGCTAGGAAAACAATCTCCTGCGATTATCTTTCCTTCAAGAACCAAAGGAATGAGAGTAAATAACTTCATTAATGAAGAAAGTGTCCTCCGCTGATTTTGGGATCATTAGTCATATCTGTCCTTTCAAAGATCTTCATACTTTGGGGGGGGACAGTTCCCCCTATAATGGTTCAGAGTATTCCCACAACGTACAGGAGGAACTTAGTATTTATTGAAGACGGGAGGAGGCAATGTAGACGGTATTATTCTCGGATACCAGAGAAGTCTCTTGTTTAGACAGAGCTGATGGCTGCCACCTGCAGAGTCAGCAGATAGCAATGTCATTGGGAGAAAAGGCTGGCTGGTACTCAGGCCTGGTGGTGCACTGGGGGTCCTGGGCTCCACGAGGTATGTGATTCCAGAGCCTGTTCGGGTCACTGCCTGTGTGGTTGACTCTTCCCAGCTGCAGAGAGGCCACAAGAGTGGGGCCAGTTGTTTCCACACCTACCGGTTGACTTCTAGCCCCTTGTACTGGGCTCCATGTTTTCTTGACCCTGCTCAAGGGGCTTCTGTGACATCTTCCATGGACTTGTCACCCCCAGATGAGGATTTGTGGACCCTGTCCTGTCTTCCTTGAGTTGGTACCAGAAGACTGCACAGTGGGAGATTAAATGACAGTCACCAGTCTTCCCATGAGTCTGACTTTATGTCAACAAATCTTGACCTGGGTCTGGCTTCCTTGATACCAATGTGTGTTCTCTGTCCTTCTTCAGTTACCAGGAGAGGAGGCACGCTCACTTGGCTTAACAGGACACTGTTGTTGGAATACCATGGAAACAAGGACAAAGGAATCTCTACCATAGAGCCCAGACTTAGAGAGCTGGGGCTTACCCAGAATGGAAGTGGTTTGGGAATGGAAAGGGCTAATGGCTAGGTTATTCTGGGGGCCCATGAGTAGCATGAGAGCCCTTTAACCATGGCCAGATAGTCTTGGACTTTGTTTTTATAAATTTGTTCAACTTCTGCTCCTTCAGCCACTGCTCAACCCTCTTTCTATGCCTCCTGTTCGAACCCCTCAGAATAGGATTTGATGAATGTACTATGTCATTATCATTCCTGACAGGCAGTTTTGCCCCAAACCACACCACACGTGACACCTTAGGTCCTGGATAGGCTGCCTCAGATCAGGTGTCTCCTCGCTCTGGTCCAATAACGCTGGGTCAGGGTGGGGGGGCCTAGGCAATGGTAAGGTACCTATGGGGAAAACCCTTTGGCACGCTGGGGGTATGTGGGTCTCAGGAGGGTTCGCTGGCTCAGCATACCTTCTTTCTTCTTCTTCCTGTAAAGGATGTCTAATGATAGTCAATATTTATGAAAACTATTTTAATTGAAGAGCTATTTCTTTTTTGAAATCATTATGAATTTTACTCCTTCCCCTTTTAATTTGAGCTCCACCCTACTGCAAAAGTTGTCTGTATATAGATAATAAATCACATCAGGATAAAATCTTTCTGTGACTTTCCATTACCCTCAGGCAGAAATGTTAACTCCTTACTTAGCGTGGGACTCAAGACCCTTATGATCTGGCTGCAAACATCTCATCTCCTCTTCCATTCTACATTGCTTCCTTCCCCACACAGTACACACCTACACACACACACAGACACACACACACACACAATGTGCATACAGACACCCTATGCTCTAACCATGTCCGGACTTTTCAATCTTCTGCATTTATCATATTCTACCATTTCTGGAGGCCTTTCTAGAACACTGTTCCCTCTCTCTTCTGATTGACTCCTATTCACCCTTTGGGATTCAGAGTCAAGTGTCTTAATGAAACCTTCCCCCACCCTAATGAGTGAACTTGGAAGACCTCTGTCCGATACCCATAGCATATGACCCATCTAGAGTAGCTCACCACACTGCTTTGTAACTGTTGGTCTGTTTATTTCTCTAATGGATGACATATTCACTGTGAGAGGAGGGGATATTTTATGCACTATGGTATCTTTACATTTTGTGGAAGCTCAAAAATTTTTGAATGAATGAAGAATACATGAATGAATGAACCTCTTCCAAGATGGGTTCCTGTTTCAGGAGCAATGAAATGAAATTAAGTACACGAATTTTAGAATCTTGAATCATAGCTCTGCCACTCACTAGCAGAGTGACCCTGATTTCTCTGGGGCCTGAATTTTTTGTTGGGTCGGCTGAAGGATTAGGGATTGGAGGGTCTGCTTTCTTAGCTCTACACTCTCAAGGACCTGTGTCCACATAGGGCCATCAGAAGACCTAAACAGGGCACTCTGGCCCAGGACGTCTAGTCACCAAAGAGATGGGGCAAGATGTTTCTCTTACCTGTAAGCCTTTGCACTATGAACAGGACTGTTTAGTAGCATTTTTATGCTCCTTTAGAATTTTTACAAAATAGTAATTTGACTCAATTTATTTTCTCTAATCAATCTTGAAAAAAAAAACAATACTCTAGGCCGCCTGGCTGGCTCAGTCAGAAGAAGATGCCTCACTTGAACTCGGTTTGTGAATTTGAGCCCCATGTGGGTGTAGAGATTACTTAAATACATTTTTTTAAAAACTTTAAAATTAAATAGAATAAATTTAATAGGGACAGTGCTTTGATTCTATTTGGAACTGGCCAAAAGAGAATGTAATTAGGATCTACCTACGTGTCTAGACTTTGTCTCTGCACTAAAACTCCCACTCCATACTCCTTTTTTTTTTAACTTTTATTTAAAAATATTTAAAAATCTTTCCTACTTGAATCTTCTTGATTTGGACTTTTTCTTTTCATCAGAATGAAGTGTTCTAGGACAAATAGTGTCCCAGAGACTTTCTTCTAACAATGATATAAAATTTTTGAAGCACCATGAAACAAATGGAATACCCCCAGAGAACTTGCGTGCTGGGAAAGATGCAGCTAAACTCACCCATTGCCAACTTACTGGTTAATGTGTCTGTTGCCGGAATGTGCCGAATGTGCCCAAGCAAGTGATTTCAGTTAGTTGTTGATTCCAAACCCGTTGTCTTTCAAGTTTAATATTGGTCCGCCTCATCACTGTGGCCAAGAACTTTGAATGGAAAATAAAGACGAGGTGGGTTATTGGCCCCCAAGTGCCCCTCAAAGGCAAACTTTGCCTTTGATTGGGTTTTTATGTGGATACTCTCTTCCCGTTATGGTGTTCAATACCCCTCACTCTGCATGCCAGAGCTGAGTTATTGGTGGGGGAGTGTTTACTTGCCTTTGGGGATAAGCTTTTAATCACCTACAAAGAGCAGTTGGCCTCCCCTAAAAACATTTCAATAAAGTGGGATTCAGCCCTCAGTTCAGCTCTTGTCAGCCCCAGATTTCCTTGTGCCAGTATGCACTGAAGCCAGAAACGGAGGTCAAAAAGTTACTAAGCGTTGGCACATCTTGCTGGCTGGCTTGTTTGGTAGTTCCTTATTAAAACATAGGTGAATGTTGGCTAGCCTTCTCTCATTTTTATAAATACTGTCGTATCCATTTTCATCCCTTTCTTCTCACCTGCTTTTTGCAAAGATGGCTGTTACGGCTGATGGACAAGATGAATTCATCGGTAGAGCTGTCAGCTTATAGGAGATTCCCGGCGTCCCAGACGATTAGTGCTGATGAAGGACATCAGGGGGGTTCTGTGATGAGATCACCTGGGAGCTGGCCAGATGGACCAAAACAGTTATGGCTAAACCCTTCCCTGGGATCCAGCTCCAATTAGAGGGCTTCAAAGGGCGGCTGAGCTCTATGTCCACTAGATGGCACAGCGACACAGGTCTGGCACATCATGGCGTGCCTCTGGCTCTCCTGCCCTCACAGCTCCTGGCTTGATCTTCCCTGAATGAAAGCTGGAGGACAGTAAAGGCAGGGAGCTGGGGATAAATGCCCTGAAGTTCAAGATTTTGGATGTATTTCTCTAAATCTTCATGTACGTGTCATGAAAATTGTGTGGGTTTTGTTAAAACTGGGCAATAACTAATGACGAGGAACCATAGAAATACAAAATTGCTTGATTATGTAGGAGGCATGCCTTATCAAGTGCATCTGATCATCTCTGATTCTTAGAAAATGTATCCTGTTATTTTGAGGAAAACACGTGACTTACTTAGCTCTTACTTTCTGCCACGTTGTCTTAAGTGCTTTATATGCATCCATTCATTTAATCCTCATAATAACTGATGAGATAGGGGCTATTAACATGCTAATTTTGAAGACAGGGAAACTGAGGCACAGAAAGGAAAGCTTATGGTCCCAGAGCTATTAAGTGCTAGGGCTGAGACAGAAACCTTGAGTTTGGTCTCCAAAGTTCATGCTCTTACTGACTATGCCATCCACGAAAGAAAAGTCTGGGGAACTCTGCAAAATAAGCTTTCTATGCTTCCTCAATACAAAGGAGAAACCTTAGGTTTTAAACATCTTCCTCCTTAATATCCCCCCTTTAACACTACTGCATTGGGACATCATGTATCCATGTTCTCATGTTCTAGTTCAACAGCAAATGTCATCGTCCTTACAGAAATAATGCTGGGATACCATAATTTTTTTGTCCTTCTATTTAGAAAAATATTGCTGTAAAAATATCAGCCTGCTGATTCTCATTCTTATTTACAGATAGGGAAATTAATATGCTAAGTCATTGATCCATTTAAGGATACTAAAGCCATGGCTAGAGAATTTATTCTTCCATTTATTCAATGACGTTACAGATCACATGCCAGGCGCCCCGTCCTGAGGTTAGAGAGAAAACTCGGGCAGCTTAGCCACCTCCACATCACTCACAGTGTAAGAGAGGAGACAAACACGGGATCACCCACAGATAGCAAAGCTCTGGACACTGGTAGGGGGAGAGGCTTGCCTAACTCTTTGGGAACTGGGGACAGGAACCCTGGGCTGAATCGTGATGGGTAAGCAGGGGTCCCCTAGGTAAACACGGTGTTCCCAGGGAAAAAGGACGTTCAGAGTTTGGACACTGTGGGAGATGAACATGGAAAATTCTTAGAAGACAGTCGCCCAGTTCTTCCTGAGTCAGTCAAGTTGGAACTTTGTTCTGTAGCCCATGGAAAGCCACAGTGGGCTTTCCAGGGAGGGAATGATGGTATCATTAGGCTTATGTTTGAAGAAGTGGATTCTGGTCTGAAGGATGGACTGAGGGATGGGGGGCAGCAGCTAGACTGGATGCAAAGCCCAGTTAGGAGGTTTTGGCAACAGTGGAGATGAGCTGGGACAATTAGGGTGGGGCACACTGAGGGGGGTGGGGGAGGGAGTTTTAGGGACATTTCAGAGACACTATAAGTAGGACTTTTATTTATATATGTGGGTATGTATAATTTGTAGCGAGCTTTCTCCCACCAAGGATTTGAGGTTGCACTGCAGGACTTGATGATCAGACGAGTGCAGGGGCTGAGGGAGAAGAAAGCACCCAACAAGATTCCCAGTCTCTGGATTGGTTGATGCGGTGAACAGAGGGCGATTCATCCATACAGGAAATGAAGGGACAGGAGCCCGTGCTGAGGGGCCTGCCCAATGTTTGATTTCAAACATATGGCATCTGAAATGTGGATCTGAAAAGCGGCTACCGGGACAAGCACCTTGTGAGCAAAGCTGAGGTTGTAAATGCAAAATTTGGAATTCTCAGCATATTGGTGGAGGATTGATGTCATTACAGACTCTGATAAAAAGACTACCTATGAAGTTGTACAGATGTTTGGCTACGTAGTATCTCATAGATCTTTCCACAGTTGTTCACCTTTCTTCAAAAGTTTAAATACCTGGGGTGCCTGAGTGGCTCAGTCATTAAGTGTCTACCTTCAGCTCAGGTCATGATCCCAGGGTCCTGGGATGGAACCCAGCATCGAGCCCTGCATTGGGTTCCCTGCTTGGCGGGAAAGCCTGCTTCTCCCTCTTCCACTCCCCCTGCTGGTGTTCCCTCTTTTGCTGTATCTCTCTGTCAAATAAATAAATAAAATCTTAAAAAAAAGAAAAAGAAAAAGAAAAGAAAAGTTAAAAAAAAGTTTAAATACCATGGAGACAGCCTCAGGGGGCAGTAACAGAATTGAGCAACAAATACAGTGTTTCCAGGATTTCCCTCAGTCTGCTTTTTCTTGTGCCCAAAGTCCCATGCACATTTTATATTCAAAGATCCTCCCAAGATAAATCGAAGATGGGTGCAGAAGAAGGAGCCCTGGAGATTTCACCCAGATCATCTTCAGATTCTAGACAGGACTTCCCCATCAGACCTTGAGTAACACTCTGGCTTTTTGAAGAACTGGAAAGAACACGCTTCCACAGCAGGTAAAGAAAGGGAGAGGGTTGGAGCTGGCTTCAGGATTGTATTTATTGTAAAACTGTGTAAATGTTTAAAATATGATATGTAAACTTTCTTTTACAAAGTAGCCTTGATGGTTAACCATTAGGTTTCTCCAGGGGGGAGGGGGGAGGAAACCCTATGAGTTCTTTTGGAGAAGCAGAAGCAGACACATCACTTGCTAGATGGTACAGGGGGCAAGGCAAATGGGTTTGCCATCTGCTCTCAGCTTTGGCAAAAAAAGAGAACTCTAAGGCAGCTGTGCCAGCACTTAGGTCAAAGTAAATGATGCATCTCATTCCTCCAATCTCAGGGCTTTTGCCATGGCAACAGACAATTCCCAAATCCAAGTGGCTTACACCAGCAAACATTCATTTCTCCATAATGCAACATGAGAGCAGCGGATTGACCATGGCTCTGCTCAAGGTCGTGGGCTGACTCTGGGTTGGCATCTCACATTTTCTTCTGGGGCTCAGACCACAAAAGCAGTCCTCACCTGCAACACAGAGCCTTGTGGCAGAGTGGAGAAGCACAAGGCTGAGCCAATGCATGCAATCCCACTTCCATTGGCTGTTCAGAAGTGGTTTGTGTCACGCCCACTTGCACTCCATTGGCCAAAGCAGGTCACATAGCCAAACCCAAAGGGATGCGTTATAGGAAAGGAGGAAGTGAATGGTTGAGCATAGTAATACCATCGGATACAGTTATTCATTCTTCTGTCAAATATTTATTGAGTGTCAGCATTGTACTAGAAATTGATCTATAGAATTAGATCTGTTCCTTGCCCCCATGGAGTATATAATCCAGTGTAGGACACAAATGATAAAACCAGCAATGTCAATAAAGCCTGAGCCCAGTCTCAGATTTCAGATCTCTTTCAAGTGCAGTGGAAGCTGCAGAGCATAGAATGATTGCCATGAACTTTTAGGGATGAATTATTTCAGAATGTTACCACATCAAGGCCTAAACAATAGTTTTCCATGGATGGGGTAGGAAATGGTGGAGTAAGTCTGTTCTCGAAAATTCTACTCAGCTCCCTGGCCTCCTGGGACTTGTTATGGCCTTCTCTATTGAGAAAGTGTTAGGCCTAACATGTTAGCTATCTTGACATTTTTTGTCCCACTTTCCACCTGAAAACCCAACCCCATCTCACTTCCCTGTCTGGTCATGTCCTGAATCAGGAAGGACTTAAACAGATCCAGCTCTGTGTTTGGGGGCTGAGGATGAAGTCATCCTTGGCTATTTGTCTCCTGATGACCAGCTGCCCAAACTTGGAAACCTGGATTCCTGCATATTCCTAGGCCTTCTCTATTACGTTTGATGCTCTTCTATACACTCATGCCCATACTTTGATCCAACCTCCCAAGGTTCCCACCCAGTGATTCCCTTTATACCTGTTGGACATCCCCCTCCACAGTTTCCAGGGTTAAGAGGTCTAACTACTCCCTCAGCGTCTTCACAGAAAGCTATCTCTCAGAAGACTCTTCCTTGTGGGTGCCAGCCCTCTTGAAGTCAGGACCAGGAGATTCGGGAATGTTCTCCTTACTCCTCAGTATGGTTTTGTATACCTGCTGTGACATTCTGTGTTCCTTGGAATGGTGAAATTATTGGTTACATATATGTAGACAGCTCCACTGGGGTTCAGGGGAGGTGCTGGCAAAGGGTGACTGCTGCTTCTCTTCATACTCACTGCTTGGTGCAACCAAAATGTTATGCAGGTATCGATGGCTGGGCCCATGCACATGGTAAGCAGGTAATGCCCAGGAAGGTCTTTGAAATATGGCAGACCAAGAGTTTCCTTCAATGACTCATTCAAATTTACCTTTCATATGAGTTCTGGCTTCAAGAACAGTGACCCTAGACATTGGGATATAAATACACCCAGAGGTTCTAGAGAGGTTTACACAGGACTAGTTAAGGCTGAAGGCAAGCCAGCCAAGTGGGGAAATAGCTCAAGTGCCCTGTCTGCAAAGCTTTACTAAGATTTATTTGGAAAGTTACGGTCTCTCCCAAAATGAATCCACAGCTTGCCTTGCTCTGATTATAAGAAGAACGTTGAGATCTTTATTAACCGTCATCATTGGATTCCTTCCCTCCTTAAGGAGATTAATTAGGTAAATTTCATTACAGTAACACCAACTTTCTTGGAAAGAAACCATGCAACTTCAGAATGACTTTGAGTTTATATCTGAAAACGAAGTAATGTTAATGTTTACAGTTGAGAATGTGAAACATTAGGTTTTAACAGATGTTGATGTCATTCTTGGCATCCTGCAATGATATAAACTACTCTGTGAAGAGGTAACACATTGTTAAATGTAATCAAAATGCAAAGGGAGAAGTTGAAATGTACACACACTCACTGTTCGACCCTGCCTCCCACTTACCTATCCTGCATTTGCCATCTGAGCTGAACCAGAGAATGGCACTTGACATGCCCCCATTTATCACAAATGTCCAGATAGAGAGATGAAGGAATTTCTCCCATTCTAATTAGCAGTTTGATGCTGTAGTATTTTCAGAGAAGGCCAAAATGGCCAAGGAAAGGGAGGTTAACTTTAATCCTGGTTTTGCTATTACTTGTTATCTTGACCTTGGACCAATCACCCTGTCTGGGCCTCAGTTTCCCCATACATAGTGGAAGTCTAGACTCACTGGCTTCCAACAACCAGCATAAAACTAGAGAGTACTTTTGTTGTGATTTGAGTAGATGGTCCAATACGCAGTCATCTGACAACCACCATCCCCTTCAACCCCGGGGTGTGTGTGTGTGTCTCAGAACTTAGGGCCTGATTCTAAATCTGTCAGGTGGATTATTGAGGTGCTGAACTGGCCACATGACAGTAAGGTGCTGGGACAGTTCTGAGGCTGCCTCAAACAGGACTCCATGAAAACTCTTAAAATCCTCTACCTCCACCTCCTTATGTCATCTATCTTTTTTTATGGTTTTCAGAGTGATTGATTTCATATGTGATAGTATTTTCACATCACTGCAAGGTGGGCAGGGCAAAAGTATTACACAGAACTGTTAAATGACACTCTAATGCATTAGGTAAATTGAAACTTTCAGGCACAGTGTAGATAGAATTCCTCCCATAGTATTGGGAAGAAGGACATCTCTTGGTGATTTCTTAGTATGCCTAAAATCATTCCACAAAGCAGTCTTAGATAAGTAGGTTCCTTTGGTAGGAAATTGACAACCCCAGATTGACCTGTATGCCTGATTTCCCCTCACAGTGAATTTGGTTCTCTAAAGGGGCTTTAGGACCTGGCCAATGTTTCAGTTGTCCTTTAGACCACTGAGGGATCCTAGTTATAAACAGAACTTTCCACGTATGAAGTTATAGGGTAGGTCTGGTCTAACTTTCCTCCCATACAACCTTTCACCTAAAATGTTGTGTGAGTGGAACATGAATAACCAAAGTTATGTTTAGGACTGCAAGGGTCCCAGAATAGATTTGTTGGGGCCTGGAGAATCAGGGGTTCCTGGCATACCCTGGAGGTTTGGACCTCCCATGAAGCAGGAATGTTGGGCTTTTTTGCACTGACTGAACACACCCTCAAAATACTGTGCTTTGTTCTGGCCTCCACAACTTCAGAGTGATAGGAAAAAACAACAGGAAAGTACAGAGGTGAGCCATGATGATGAGCGGATTGGAAAATTATTTTATGCATGAAAATGGAAAAACTGGGTGACTCACTTTAGGGAGAGATAGTCAAAGGAAGAATTGATAATCATCTTCAAATACACAAAGATTACATTGCAAAGACTGAGACCATTTACTCTCCACACAGAGTTAATGAGGAGATGTAGACACACACTCATGTTCAGATGGATTCAGTTAGTGGGAGGAAGTCTGTCCTCCCAGTCAGAGAAAGAAAGCCTAGAATGATTCTAAGGAAGCTGTCAAATGCCCTCCTCTGGGACTCTTGTAAGAAGAGGGACTTCTAGTGAGATTGGAATTTGCTGACGGTAGCAAAAGGACTAGATCAGACATACACATTAGCACTAGCCATGGTAGCTCTAATTTTTTGTGGAAGGACAAATAAAATCCACCTACAGAACTATGGGAAACAGTGTTGAGTGAGAGCAAAAACATGAGAGAAAAAGGAAATATTTTAACTGTCAACTGCAGGAATTTTAAGTGTGAGAGCTGGGATCTAGGGCCACTGACTCAGGACATGTGAATGCCCAGCTTTGCTTCCCTCAACTATTCCTAAAACTATTTACAAGATTGAAGTAGCTGTTCTTTTAAGCTTCCAGGATTCCAGGATCATACCTGTGTTTTTTTTTTTAAAAAAAGAGTGTTTTGAAGGTGTCTATAAACTCTATAGGAACAACTCACTCTGCTCCATTGGTCGCTTGGGAAATTAGAAAAGAAGAAGCAAGACAGTTTTGAGGTCAAAGGTCTAAGCCAATAGTGAGGGTTGCTTTTGCTGTGAGTGCCTATTTGCAAAATGGTAACCTAGTTTGTGTGTGGGTGTGTGTGTGTGTAGATAACATATCTATGGTGATGATGACGATGCGTGTTGCGTCTTGAGGTATGTTTCTTATTATAGGGTTGGCACTCTTGTATCTCTAGTCACACAGAATGGGCTGTAGTAGAATGGACGATAGCCAGGAGAGCTCCCGACTCTGCATGCCAACCTCGTTGTTATCACAAGAGACTGTGTGATTTCAGGTGATGCCATCCAGCTTCCAGAGTTCCAGGTTCCCTTCTATAAAACAAGGCCATTAGAATAAAGCAGTGTTTCCTAACCATCAGTGAATTGATGATTAAATGTCATATCTTTACCCTCCAAATGCTACCTGCATTTTTCTATTCATGTTTTTCTTTACATGAACTCATTTTTAATTATATAAATTTATTTTAAAGGGAATTTTATATCTTACCATGTAAGGGAAGATACCCTACTTGTCATAAATAGAAAGTAAATACAGTGAAAACAAAATTATGCAATTAAATTCTAGCTAATAGCTACTGCTTGCCTAAGACTGAGCCTGAGGCTTGCTCTCTCTTTATTTTATTTATATATATATGTGTGTGTGTGTGTGTATGTAAAGAAGTAAGCAAGCTCCACTCCCAACATGGGGCTTGAACTCAAGACCCTGAGATCAAGCATAGAATGCTCTACCGACTGAGCCCACCAGGCACCCCTGTTCTCTATTTATTAAAGAGGGAGATTAGCGAGTGTTTGAAAAATGTTAGACTTATTAGTTCCAAACTGATACTCTCTCTTCAGCATAATCACAAGTGTTGAAAGAAACTTGAAAGACTGGCTACCTCTTCTGTAAGAAAACTTTTTATCTTTAAATAATTTGAAACTTACATAAAAGGTGTAAGAATAGTGCAAAAGGACTCCAGTACATCTTTTGTCTGGATCTGCCAGTTTTGAACATTGGCCACATTTGCTTTACCATTCCCTCTCTTCCCATCTATATTCTTAGAATTCTTGCCTGAACCACTGAGTAGGTTGCATACACCACGCCCTCAATGCCCCAGTATGTACTTCCGAAGAACAAGGATATTCTCTTCTATAACCACAGTATAATGATCATAGTCAGGAAATTTAACGTCACTGCAATACATCTATCTAATTGCAGACTATGCTTCACTTTTGGCAGTTGACGCAAGAATGTCATTTATAGTTGTTTCTCCAGTACAGGAATTGGTTCAGATCATGCGTTGCGTGTAGTGGTCACGTCTCTTTGGTCTTCTTTAATCTGGAGCCATTCCTCACCTTTCTTTGTATTCCTTGACGTTGACACTCTGGAAGGATGCGGGCTAGTTCCTTTATAGACTGACCCTCAGTTCCTGGTTGTCCGATGTTTCCTCTTGATTAGATTCAGGAGAGACTAGCATACTTCCTTCCGGTTCAGCATAATGTACTGCCGTGTCCAGGTTCCTATGAAATCGTCTTTTGTATAACAGAGAGAGCTACACACACTTGACTGACACTAAGAGAGATTATCTCCATGGTTCTGTGGAGGACCTTTTAGTTTATATTTCTAAAGAAACCCAAACACTGGTGTTAGCCTAATCACACTATTTACAATGAGCCACATGATCCAAAGTATTTCAGCTGTTTCTAGAATTTAAAGAGAAGCTCCTCCTTCATACCTTTCTCTGTCTCTGACAGGGATTGATAATGCCTTTTATTTGAGAGTCGGGCATGGGCAGGGACAGAGGTAAAGAGAAAGAAAGATTCATGAATTACATGTAGAGTGAGTGAGTGGTTGTAGCAGTAATTCCTGCTCAGTATGACCTCCATTGTGAACAGAAGTGGAAAATAAATAATGGAAAAGATATGGTCCCTTATGAGGAGCTATTTGGGTCAGAGAGGGAGTCTCCATAAACAGTTATAGAGGCAGGTAGCAGACAGTAGTCAAAAAGTATAACTCAACTCTGCAGTCCCTTCTGCTGTGGGAAGTGTCTTTGTAGAGTTTTTGTTGTTATTGCTGTTGTTTTAATGTTTAGGGAGAGAAAAGCAACTCAAACTAGCATAGGTAAAAGGAAGAATTTATTGGATCACGTACAAGCTTCAGGAATGGCTAGATCCAGGGGCTCGAGTGACATCATCAGAGTATCTCTCAACTCAGCATTATTCTATGTTAGCTTCTTGTTCCATTGGGTAGAAAAAAATGGTCCCAATTAACTTATGTGATGATTGTAATCTCAGGAGGAGATGCCCAATTTCCCAGCATGTGTATCTCCAAAGTGGACTTGGAATGAAGTTTGTCTAAGTCAAGGATCCACCACTGGGTCCATCATCGTATTTTGAAAGATGGGATACTCTGGCCTGGGCTGTTCGCATACCTTCCATTTACTGAGTAATTAAGGCATGTGGTTGACAATACCTCCAAGTATAGAAGAGGTAGTTCCTCCTATGGAAAGATGTTATCCAAGGAAAAAATTAGCAGATATTCAGCACAAAGTTATGATGCAGAATAGAGGACGATTTCTCGAGCTCTCTGACATTGTATGGAGAAGAATTGGTGCAGTATGGTGGCTGAGTCCAGGCTTTGGGTCTGAATTCTGTACTGTATCAATCATTAGTTCCATGGACATAGGCAAGTTCTCCCTGAAACCTAATTTCGTCATCTGTAGAAAGAGGAAAATACTCCATTTTGCAAATACTCCAATCTGTAAAATGGGTAAAATTACCATATTACCAGGGTTCTTACTTGCAAACTTGACCTAGTGTAAACATAAAGAGATTTACGGGAGATAGTGGATGGCTCATAGGACCCCAGAGGATTTAGAGAGATAGGCACTGGGGTACATTTCCAGAAATAATTCCCAGAACTATTCTGCCTCACTAGCTTAATCAAGGCCTTGCTGCCTCCATCCACCATTTGAGTGGCAGTGGCATGAGAACTATGTCTACACCAGAAACATACTGTGCTTGCTGGCCACTGTGCGGCAAGACAGAACCCCCCTGCCACACCCATCTCTCTGCACAGCTCACTTCTGAATCAGACTCTCAGGCGTGTGTCTGATCACCAGATCTGTGTCTACTTGCAGAGCGACTTTGTGACATGCAGCCTGTGCAGATAAACAGGGATCCTCTCTCAGAAGGGGCCCGTGCTTGGGTTACTGGTCTACTGCTGGTGCTGTCTTGAAATTCTTAATTTGGTCTTTGAACTTGTATTTCTCCTGTGCAGCCTGGTGGGACAGTGGAGCCCATGCACGGGCAGAGGAGATGCCCCGGGCAGCAGTGCACACACATGCACTCAGGCCCGAGGTATGAGGGCACCCACTGCCGACGTCCTCACCCGTGACCATCCAGGGCCCCAGGGAGTTTCCAAGTGGTGGCAGGGCTGGGACCTGGGCCCAGATTGGTGGTGGTGATCGCAGAGGCAGCAGTTCTGGGCGTTCTAGCAGCTCTCTGGAGAGAGAAAGGGCTCTGGGGAGAGTAAAGCAGGGAATGGAAGGGGAAGTCAGGTTGTCTGTACATCCTTGGACCCTCTGTGCAAACATGAGCACAGTGAATCTAATCTAACTTATACTCTCCAGCCTGAGATCCAGGATGGGGACTGCTGGTACTTAGTGAGTTATTACAAAATAAAAGCATACACATGGACATTGCAATAAACATGTTAGGGAATCATTAGGATTCTTCAAAGAGTTTGGAATCTCTCATTTTTAAAACTATGCAACACCACAAAGCAAACATCAAATTTTGATATTGTCACATTTGATGGAGAAAGAACACTTTTATCAGATGAAGATTTAGAGGAACCAATTATCAACAAGGAAAATAGTTTTAAAGTTAATTTTTCTTTGTCATTGAAGATACGGTGATGCAATGTTTAAATAGTCCTTTTGAATCATGTACAAATCAGGACCACACTTCCAGCTTCCTGTATGGCCTCAACAAGTTATAGGAAGTGCCAAAGGAAACATCAAAATGTCATTGTATATATTTGCATTTAAAATTAAGTTCAGACCTACACAAAACTGATTTTAATGAGGAGTTAGATCTTTTTAGAAAAGTTATTCTGCAAGAATTATCAACTCTAGAGGTAAGAAAATTTGCATTTCAAAATAACTCATCAAAAGTGTTGTAAGAGACTATAAAATATTCTTAATGACTCCAGTCACAGTGGCATCAGAAAAGTCCTTCTCAAAATCAAAAAATATGAAAAATTATTTGTGATCTTACATTTAATAAGAACAATTGACATACCCTTTTGATTATATTGATTGAAAATCATGTTGCTAAAAGCATAAATTTTGAGGACCTAATGAGTGGGTTTTTGGAAAAGCAAGTTAGAGAAATTTTAGTATCAGTCAAGATAGCACGTTAGGAGTATTGTTCCTTATTATCTGATTAAAAATTATGACACAATTTTTTTGCAACTTGTAATTTTATGTTGCTATTAACATATCAGTATTACCTCATAGTACATTTTATGAGTTATAAAATATTTTTAAGGAAAAATGGATCATATTGTAGTACCTTTAACTGCACCCTTCCCTCTCACTTTTTGAATAAGGGACCCCACATTTATGATTTTCACTGGGCCGCACAAATTATATAGCTGGACTTGGTTATATGCTTGTAGCAAGCATGTATGAATGAGCTGGGAAATGCAGTTTCGGGGGTTTCTACCTTGGGAAGGAGGGTTTCATAAGGCAAGAAATCAGCAAGTCAGGAATGACAGAATATTGACATCTCACCCACCTCACTGGCTTCCAAGCTACTAACCATATTTATTTTCTCTCTTCCTTTGGGTATTCCCAGCAAAGTCTGAAAAAGGATTAGAGTCAGTGCATTAATCCCAACATTCTACAGAAAAATCAGCAAATTCCAATGGCTAGGGTGGTGCATCAAAGAAAAGGAGCTCTCGCCTACCTCTGTGAGGGGTAGTTTCCCTAACTGCACGTGATCCCTTGGTGCTAACTCAGGTTTCTCAGTGCCTCTTGGCACCTGCCTGCCTCCCAGAAGCTACTTTTGTTCTTTGGTGCTTTCTTAATGCTGTATAATGCACAGAATGGATAAACTGCAAATATTTACCTTTCTCAGAAATATTGACTTAAAAAGATCAGTCATTTAGTCTCACGCCATTTTTATTTTCACTGAATGACTGCAAGTGATTCTAAAATATCCTCTGCAAATATCCTGAAAAGAGAGGAAGAAGAATAAGTTGTTCTGAATTGAGGAGTAAATTTGATCCTGTAAATCAGAAAGCTCCCCTGCAAGACTTGGCAAAGGTGCACTTGCTGTCAGTGTTGGGGTCTTGCTTTTTATGGCCCAGGGGACATCATGAACACTTGTGTGTCTGGATGGCCAGTTTCCTCAAATAAATCTCCTTGTGTCTCATTCCTGCTCCACCATAGACCACCAAGCTACCTGAGCAAGAATGGTGGCTACAAATAAAGTGTCACCAGTCTGGCGCCCCTGGAAAGAGACAACTGAAACACAATTTGTTAGTGTTTCAGAGATAGCTGATGCCAATTTCTTAAGTTTTGAGATAAGAACTCTGCCCAGAAGCCTGCCTTGTTGGTTAGAGGTAGAACTGGGGTCTCCCAAGGCCTGATGCAGAGCTCTTCAGCTTCCTCTCCACGTGGCTCCATCACTGTCAAGACCAAAGAAATGGGTGTCTGGGGCAGCCATTGAGTGGGCATAGAATGCCTATTAATCCTAGTGTGTGGTGACTTCTTTGTCCAGAGCTTTCACAGCAGGGAACATAATGAAGGAAAAGTCAAGACTGGAATACAGCTGTTTAGATTAGCAGCTGGAATGTTGGAGTGAGATGGAACAGGAATAAAGGTCAGAAAATTGGCTCAGGCAGGGATCACAGAAGTAAGAGAGTGTGCATGCCATTTCTGTGTAAGAGCATCTAACTTTCCCACCCCAGAATCTGTGTGTGTGTGTGTGTGTGTGTGTGTGTGTGTGTGTGTGTGTCTGTAGCATATCATTTAAGAGTGACAGCTGTGGGACCAGTTCCTAGCTCTATCTTTGCTCTTGTTCACTTGGCAAATTAAATCATGTCATCTCTCTAGGCTTCAGATTCCATAGTTCTAAAGTAGGGAGAATTTTGGTAGTTACTTCATAGGGACATTGTGAGCATTAAATGAGATTATCTATTCAGAGCCCTTGGAACAGTGCCTGGCTGTTAGTAAGTGACCCATAAATGTGCGTGTTATCACATCAGACAACATCTATGAGCCATACTTTTTAGGCTGTTGATTTTCTGGGATGTTGCCCACCAGGTATGCTTCTCACCTGTACACAATACTAACACCTTCCGTACAGACTACATGCCAGCACTTTTGTGCCTACAAAGGGACAAGCTCACCTAACAGGCCTACTCCTCTGTGGGGCGAAGCCCTGTCCTCTAATCCCCACCTCAAACCTGCTTCTGACAGGGGTTGATGTGATCAGATGTTTACCAACAACAGCTTCTATCCCCATCCCTCCATAAAATCATAGTCTCCTTCCCTCAATAAGAACTTTTGTGTCTGAATTTTCCTATGAAATACATGAGATCAGAAGTCTCTTAAAACAAACTGAGGGTTACTGGGGGGTGGGAGGGTAGGGATAGGGTGGATGGGTTATGGACATTGGGGAGGGTTTGTGCTTTGGTGAATGCTGTGAAAGATGTAAGCCTGATGATTCACAGACCTGTACCCCTTGGGCAAATAATAAAAATAAAATTAAAAAAAAAAAAAGAAATACATGAGATCTTAGAACTTATTTGTCAGAGTAGACCTTTCATTAAAAACAAAACCAAACCCCTTTGCATGACTAGAACAGGATCACCACATTGAATAGAAGATTTTTATTTACTATGAAAAAACAAACTTGCTCCTTGTTCCTTCTTTCAAATCACTTTATGGGCCTCTGGAATTTCCTGGCCTTTGTGCCTTGGTGACCACAGCTATTGAAATGTCTTTACTAAGTGAGGCTGTTCTGAACTGATGGGGCCCCCAGAGTCCTACCCTTCAGAGGTTCCAGCAGGGGGTATAGTTTCAGCAGGTCAGAGGATCTGGGGCTCTGGGGTTTCAGGAAAGATTCTAGCCCAAGCAAGTTAGAACTAATCAGGAAAACAAGAAACTGAGATGTGACAAACACCCACATGGAAAAATGGAAGAGGAGGTCTGTGTTGGCTGAAGAAACTGCACACACTCAGCAGGGCTCAGGCAGCAAGGGGTCGCTGTCTGGCCGTAGGTCACTGGGACCAGTGCTGTTCCCACTGCCACCTACCTGAACTGAGGCAAAGGAGGCTGTCTGGTGAGGACTCTACTCAGGCAGCCTCCAGAGGGGCCATATCTCTGGTCCTACAGGACTTGTGAGTTCCACTGATCATTGTTCACACAGGACAACATCACTGGAATGGACTGTGTGTCCTTAGTAGTCTCTGGCCTCAGGGCAAGTTTCCAGTAGGTCTAGAAATGTGGGTAGAGTAGGGTAAATCATGGGTTTGGGGTAATTGTGGTGGCAGGGCCTGCCCTTGTGTTGTGATATGGCTTCCTCTGAAGGCTGGCCAGGCCCAGGCAAAGGGAACTTAACTGTAGATTGTGACATTCTGGATTGATAATTTAGTAATATTGTGGCCTGTTCTCTTAGCAGTTTGCTCCCTCACTCACTGACACATGCATCCAGCACCTGCTGCACATCCACCATGAGCCAGACCCATGCCGAGTGACAGAGGGATGGAGAGGAGGAGACAGAGCCTCTGTCCCCAGTGGTTGCCTCCATAGGTGAGAAATCGTTAGTTACGGGATTGTGATGGTTAATTTGATGTGTCAATTTAGCTAAGCCACAGTAACTAGGTATTTGGTCCAAAAATATTCCCGATGTTTCTGTGAAGGTCTTTTTTAGATGAGATTAAGATTTAAGTCAGTAGACTTTGAGTAAAACAGGTTAGCCTCCATAATGTGAGTGGGGGCCCATTCAGTCGGTTGAAGGCCTTACTAGAAAAAAAGACTGACCTCTGAATAAGACAGAATTGGACCAGCAGACTGCCCTTGGACTCAAACTGCCATACCAACTCTTCTCTGAGCCTCCAGCCGGCTGTTTACCCCAAAGAGTTTGGACTTGCTGGCTTCCATAATCATCACATGAGCTGATTCCTTACAACCTGTGTCTCTCATTCTGTTTCAGTTTCCCTGGTCACCCTGACCAATACAGGAATCCAGTCTCGGTTTTATTGCCCTCTTGGTGACTTTTGCATTTTACTAAATGATCTTTATTTATTTAGTTAGTTTTCTGGTGATAAAATGCACACTGTGGAAAACAGGCAATATGAACAAAGAGTATCAAGATGGCCATGGTGAGCATCTTGCTGAAAGCCCTTCTTTTTCCTATGCATATAGTGTATACCCAACAAAATTGGAATCATGGGTCTTTATCCTGTCCTTTTTTTAAAAAAATAACATTAATTGTAAGCATTTAAAATATGTCATTAAAATATATGGAAAGATATTTAGGGCTTGCCTACTAGTCTGTTTTTGTTGGAAATTTAGGTTGTTTCCTATTTTCTGTTATTATAAATAGTTCTGCTAGGAAAGTTTTTGTACATAAATTTATGTCTGCCTCTCTGATTATTTCCTTAGGGAAGATTCCAGGAAGGGGACTTACTAAGAACGCTGGCCTCATAAATGAGAGAATTATGAAAAATGGAAGGGGAAAATGCAATAAATTAAATGAATTGGGTTGCTCGACTCATTTTAACTGAGAAAATAAGAAACACCTGACCTCCTCCGGAGCCAAACTCATGGTCATCTACGTTACTTAGAGACCAGGAGGCATGAGAGAAAGAGCACCGGATTAGGATCCAGAACTTGAGTTCTGGGCCCACTTCATTTCTCTTGACAGCCAGGAGCTCCTTGACATCACGCTGTGACACGTCCTGCTCCCAGTTCTTCGTGTAAAGTGGAGATACAGTAACTGCCCTGCTTACTTTGCAAGAGATCCTGAAAAGCCAATGGTGGAACATGTGGAAACCACTTCTTAACCCACCTGGCCTTTCCTCTCCCTTTAGAGCTAGGAGGGATGCTGCTTCTTCTGTCAAGTTTTTCCAAGGAGAAATCAGAAGCTTCTACCCCAATACTTGTTCCAAGCTTTTTTCTGACATATGTGATGTTGAGTTATAATGATTTGTTCACACTTCTCTTCCTCCAGCAGCCCCTGAGTCCGAGTCTTATTCATCTTTTCTCCCCACTCAAGCTTAGTATAGTGCAAGGCCTTCAGGAGATGCCCAATGAATGTTGACCAAAGAAATTGTCAAGTACTCAAAGAATATGGTATCATCCACAAGCATTTATTAAGCACCAAAGATGTGTCTCTGAACTCAAGGCACTCACTTTACGGTAGAATAAATGTAAACCCATCTAAGGGAGTATTAGCCAAGTGCCCAATTGGCTAATGCCCAATTGGCTAATTGGCGGGGATATGAGGCATGGCAGGAGCTTGGAACAGAGCAGGGAACAACCAAGGAGGGCTGTGGGAGTCAGAGAAGACTTCTAGGCCCAGACCTGGCCCCAGAGACACACTGGCCCTAGACAAGGGGAGAAGAAAAGATGTTATCCTGGAAGGGGGAGTCATGTCATCCAGGTGGTCCCGGGTCGCTCTGTGGTCTGGTATGCAGTAGGCCGTCCACGCCAATGTGCTCCGTGTGCTGTGACACCACACATTCTGAGAACCATATAGCCATGTGTGCCTTCCCGAAGAGGCTCTTTATTTTGTCCATACAAAAATATCGTGTTGCCCAATAAATATGAATGGATTGTCTCATCGGTTTCCAAATACAGGTATTAATGCTGTTTGGCTAGATTTCCTTGGTGCCGTGTACAAAGTTACAGGCCATGTACTTAATACGTGTTCATCCACTTCCCTCCATGAGCCACCCTGGATCTTCACAAGACCCATGTCCAGGAATGGGCTGCTGCTCTGTCAGGCCAGCTTCCATCAGCAGGTGACATGCAACTCCACGGTGACCTGCTTTAGTCACTGTTCTTCCAGACAGATTTTTTTAAAAAGACGCTTTGTCTGCTCTGTTTCAGCTGACCTGGACTGACCTTTCATTTGTGTAAGTCATACTGCTTGCCAAAGACCAAGAATTGGGAGTTGAGGGGGTTGGTCACAAAGTCATCAGTAAATTGCCAAATATTTTCCTCCCAGCATCTTACTTTAGGAAAGAGATTCAAACTTGTCTTTCAAAATGATGGGTCACAGGGGTGTCTGCGTGGCTCAGTTGGTTAAGCATCTGATTCTTGGTTTCAGCTCAGGTCATGACCTCAGGGCCATGAGATCAAGCCCTGAGTCAGGCTCAGTGAGGCCTCTACTTGATATTCTCTCTCCCTCTCCCTCTGCCCTTCCTGATTATGCTTTCTCTCTCTCTTTCTCTCTCTCAAATAAATAAATAAATAAACAAATAAATAAATAAATCTTTTTAAACAATGATGGGTCACTCACTGAGAGTCATTTCTCAGTTCATATTAGGTTCAGCTGTGAATAACAGAAACCCATCCCCCCCCCGCAAAAACCAATTGAACAGGATAGTAATTTAATTCTTTCTTGAACATAAGAAGTTCAGAGTTGAGTCATCTGGGATTTGTTTGTCGACTCCATGTCACCAGATACACAAAACTCTTCTTGTCTTACTCTCACCTTCCCTAGGACGCAGCCTGCTTACTCACACCTGAGGTGGCAGCTGCATTGTCCGCTATCCTAGCCAATTTCCAAACAGCAGGACAAGAGGAGAGAGGGAAGAGAGAGGGTACAACTCCTCCCTACTACAGAACTTAACAGAACTTCCTGGAAATCCACACAACACTCCTCCTTAACATCTCAGTAGCCAGAACTTCGACGACCATACCAAACTGTGAGGGAAAATGAGACCTGTTGTCCTCTAGTCGGGGATCAGTGTGCTCTGCTAAAAACCCGGCTGCAGTTCATTTGAAAGAGAAGGAGAAGATGCATGTTTGATGGGCAGAGAAAATGCAATTAGTTTTCTGAATCCTAGGTCCTAATATTTCAGAGATTAGAGCCCTGGCGTGTCTAGTGCCCCAGTGTGTGTGTATATAGACACGGTACTAATACTTGAATAGTCTGCTTTTGTTTTGCAAATTCAGCAATGTTTTATGGGCTTGCAAACATTCAGACCTTCTGTTTGTCACAAAAATAGAGATGAGACACTAGTAACATTTTTCAGATTCAATTCAATGTTTTTTAAATTTCAATTATTTTTTTAGCCTTTTTTATTGTGAAATATACATACAGGTAAAATGCTTAAAGTAATGTAACTTTGAAATAGAGTTTTCAAGGGCTTCTACATCATTGTTTCACCTACTCTCCTCCATAGCTCTGTGAGGAAGGAAGGGGAGCCTTCAGTACCATCACCCACATTTCAGATGTGAGGAAACATGGCAGCGGTCTTTCCCAAGGCTCAAAGCCAATGGTGGGTCTGGAACTTGAACTCACGTCTTCCGCCCTCAGAGCCCACTACTGCCTCTCTTGGAGAATACAGAAATCTTGTAAAATTTGGCAGAGACAGAAAGAGGTGTAGCTTTCTGGAAAATTGTTGGCACTTAGAAACTACCAGAAAGGACCAGTGGTCACGGTGGATATTTAAACATAAGATAACCTGAGAGTGGAGGCATGAATGCAGCATGAATTACAGCTTGAAATAAACAGTGTCCAGCAAGAGGAACGTGCGAAACTGCTCTCAAAGATTTAAGGTTTTACTATAATTGAAATGGGGGTGGGGGGAAGGACACATCTTTGGCAACCCTTTCTCCTTGTCACTATTTTTGGTTCCCTGTCTGAAGAAAGTTTTGAAGATTTCCTTGTAAGGACAAGAGAAAAAAAAATATGCGGTGACCTCATGACGTTAGTAGAAGCAACCATGAGTGAATATTCTTCTCTAGCAGTTGGAAAGAATTGGCAGCGGACTGTAAAATCTTCCCACCCACCCCCAAATGGCATAAACTGATGAAATCTGTTCAACAGTCTCAAAAAGTGGTCTCTGGGAATCATTAACTTCTCCATTTCAGATATGGAATGTCCCCTGGGATTTGAATAAAGGGTGCATCCCAGGAAAGAAGCAGCGTTTCTTCCTTAAGTAGGCATTGGATCTGAGCCTTTGTAAGAGATGTTTGGTGATATATATTCAGTTCTCATAAACTCTTTCAGTTATGGAATTTCTTCTAGATGGTGGAAAGAAGCAATAAAGTGAACGTCTTGCTCCCGTGTATTTGGAGATCAGTTGTAATTGTGTGAACAAGTTGCTGAGCAATAAGGAATAAAGAGCTATTCTCCTCTCACAAAGGAATGCTGAGTCTGCCCAGCTCATTTATTTATTAAACACACACTTAAATAACGTTTATTGAGTGCCAAGAAGGGACTTTACAAATACGAACTCATTTACTACTCCTAGCCACCTTCTCAGGGAGGGATTATTTTACTAGTGAGGAAACTGAGGCACACACATTTTAATTAATTGGCCCAAGGTCAAAGAGCTTGTACATGGACTCAGAACTCATGAAGCTCCCATCTTCCTGTATACAGATGTCCAAGAAGACTGTCTGACAACAGGATAACTTGGGAACACAGTTTATAATAAGATATTTATTAGATTAATGCTTTGTATAGTACAAGACTAAAAAGAAAACTCCATTTCTCTCACTACTACTACTATTTTTTTAAAGATTTTATTTATTTATTCAATGGAGAGAGACACAGCAAGCGAGGGAACACAAGCAGGGGGAGTAGGAGAGGAAGAGCGAGAAGCAGGCTCCCCTCCGAGCAGGGACCCCCATGTAGAGATTGATCCCAGGACCCTGGGATCATGGCCTGAGCCGAAGGCAGACGCCCAACCAACAGAGCCTCCAAGGCGCCCCTGAGCACTACTACTATTGCTACGTCTCACGCAAACACGTGGGGTTTCCTCCTGATGGCCCATGGGGTGAGGTATGGGGGAAGCACATCAGGGACCTCTCCTGATGCTCTACTCTTCTGGCATTTCCATGTATTCACCAACTCTGAAACTCTCTGAACCCCTTCTGGTAAGATTTTTAAAGGAAGCTTCATTATTTAAGCACAATTAATTAAGCCATTGACCATTAGTGGTTAACTTCAACTCCAGGCCCTCCCTCCTCCCTGGAGGTGGAATGGGGAGGAGGGCACTGAAAGTTCCAACTCTTTAATTATAAGGTTGATTCCTTTGGAAAGCAGCTCCCAACCTTAGGGACTTTCTAAAAGTCACCTCATTCATATAAACTCCGGTGGGTTGAAAGGGCTTGTAATGAATAAGAAAAGATGATCTTTTTCATCTTTATTGAGCCAGAACAATTTCAGGAACTGGGAACAGAAACCATTCTTAAAACAAAATGTGCTCCTTTCACTGTTATTTCTCTGGAACTGTTTTAGGAGCCAGGAATGAAGACCAAAAAAATATATATCTCCTATTATATTATAGTATCACAATGGCAGAGTACTCAGTGCTCTAAGGAAAGGAGGGAGGGAGGGAAGGAGGGAAGAAGGAAGGAAGGAAGGAATGAAGGAAGGAAGGAAGGAAGGAAGGAAGAAAGGAAGGTAGGTAGGGACCGAGGGAGGAAGGGAGGGAGGAAGGGAGAAGAGAAAGGAAGAGAGGAAGGAGGGGTGGGGGGATTTGATGGTGCTGCTAAGGCTGAAGCTATATCTGATCATCAATGTCCTCATCTCTTTCATAGGGTTATCACAGTGAACATGGCTTCATTGTGGTTTATTTATAAATATACATTCAAATCAGCTTAATGCATGTCAAAGTTCTTTAAAAAACACATTGATATGTACATGAAGTACTTTTGTTATTATTATGATGAAGCCAATCCCTTGTTTTTGTTTTCAATTTTTCCTTCTTCCACCCTCCATTTGACTTTGGGGTGGAAAAAAAAAAAAGAAGACTCAATAAACTAAACTTCTCATGTTCTCCAGAAGTCATTAGAGCTAGCTACTAATCTTTTTCCCTTTGGCTGAACATTCCAAATATTACACCACTTCCCCAAATGCAAAACATTCATTATTATAATGACACCTTCATGAAGGAAACATTTTCTGAATGGCATTCATCCAAAATCTTAAAGTCTTAAAGTACACTAATCTTCAAATGCTGGAGGATGTTTTATTGGCTTGCAAACATTCAGACCTTCTGTTTTTCACGAAAATAGAGATGATACACCTTATGATTATCTGTTATCTGCAGCAGAAGAGCTTTCTTACACGAAGCTTTGTTTTTTAGGGCCCTTTCATATTAGTCAGTTCTCAATCACAGAGCAGGGGCTCACTCATCCACTTTGAGGAGTCTACTGTCTTCTTTTTTCCTCTCCCTGGGCAAGTTTTCCTTTCTTCCTTCCTTCCTTCCTTCCTTCCTTCCTTCCTTCCTTCCTTCCTTCTTTTCTTTCTTTCTTTCTTTCTTTCTTTCTTTCTTTCTTTCTTTCTTTCTTTCTTTCTTTCTTTCTATGATTTTATTTATTTGAGATAGACAGAGAGAAGAGAGCACAAGGGGTGGGGGGGGGCACAGAGGGAGAGGGAGAAACAGATTGCCCCCCAAGCAGGGAGCCTGATGCAGGGCTCAATCCCAGGGCCTTGAGATCATGACTTGAGTTGAAGGCAGGTGCCTAACCCCGAATGAGCCACACAGGCCCCTGACCTGGGTGAGTTTCAACTGTAGGCCTTAGGGCCATATCAGAGGAGGGCTGGGACTGAGGGAGGGCTGTCTGGATCTATGAAAGAACACCGGTTTTCTAAGGAGTCTATGTTCAGAGTCAAATAGAACTTTGGGGCTAATGTCTTTCTGTTTGTTTCACCCACATTTCTGTTCTGTTCTCTTCGCTTGGATAATTGAGATTTAACATTTTAAATTCTTCCTCAATCTATTCATTCTCAATCTATTCCAACCAGAATTCCACCCCCATCAGCTTGAAGCTGTTCTTAGTTGCCTAAGCCAATGGACATGTTTTCAGATCCTGGAGATCCAGAAACAAATAACCAGCCCCTGACCTTGAAGATCATGTCCACTCCCAGGGAAAAGACAAGCAGTATATGACACAGTAAAGGCTTTGGCAGGCATTTTGGGGAGTACAGAAGGCATCTACTGACCTATCTGCATGTCTGAGATTGGTGGGCAAGTTCTCCTTACACTTCTTCTTTTGGTGTCTAGAATAATGCATCTTGGGTTTTCTTTCTCTGGTTATTCCCTCTCAGTCATTTTTCATGGCTCCATTTCCTCTATTCATCCCTTACCTATTGGTATTCCTCAAGGTTCTAGACCAAGGCTTTTGGTCTTATTCCATAGGCTTTCCTAGGACAATGTCATCCATATTTCTGACTTAATGTGCCCCAGTAAGTTAGTGACTTCCACACTCCCATTTTCCAATTGTACCTCTCTCCTTAGCTCCAGGCTTATTTGTCTATCACTCACCTGGATATCCTACAGACATCTCAAACCCAACACCTCCAAATCTGAGCCATTGTCAGGAATCTCTTCTCTTCCTATTTCCTATTTCAGTGAGTGGTACCACCAGCCACCCATCCCCGTCAGATTGGAAACCTGGGCATCATCCTTGGCTCTTCCATCTCCCTCACACCCTCAGTCTCCAAATCCCACCAGTTCTGCTTCCTCACTGCCACCATAATGGCTCACCTTCAACTGACTTTCCATACTGTGGCTAGAAGGATCTACCAAAACACAAATCTGCTTGTATTACTTGGCTGTTTAAATGACTTCAAGGGTTGCTCACTGACCCAGAATAAGTCCTAACTGCTAGCGTTGCAGAAAAGACTCTTAATCACTTGTTCCCTGCCCACCGCCCTGAGAAGGCAAGGCTCCCTTAACCACACTTGCTTCACTCAGTTACAAATTACTTTGCACCTTTTTCTCTTCACTCCTAAATACTCAGTTCAGGCAGTAAGCATTTGGGAGTGCCTTCTTGGGCTAGGGTACTGGTGACTGCTTATTTCCAAGGCTGGCCTGCAGACACACATCCTCCCTCAGCAGATGTGCTTGTCTTCCAGTTGGCTCGAAATCTGGCAACTGCCACAGGTCATGGTCAGGGCTCGGACTTTGGAGTCAAACAGATTGAGGGGGCTCAGATCCTGGATTTGCTATTTATTAGCTGTATAACTTCACCTCCTGGGGAAATGGGGTTAGTAACACTCATCAGGTGACTGAGGGGATTCACTGAGACAAGAAATGCAAAATACGTAGACTAGATTAAGTGTCTAATGAGTTGCAGCTAATAATATTATTAGTCCTATTCCCTAGCTTTGGAAATCTATTAGACATCTTAAAAATCTACTAATTCCAGGAGAGAATGGTGAGCCTGAGCCCTTCCCTTCTACTGAAGAGCTGAGATGTGAGAAATGCAGCTGGGCTTTGTTTATTTTTCCTAAGGCCACTTTCAACTGAACAGCCTATCATCGACACAGCTGTGGCTATCTATCTCATGGATAGAAGCACACTGCAGGAAGCCTACCCAGCCTGGTCCTCCTGGCGTCTCAGGTGGTCCCTGCAACCCAGATGAGTCACACCACACAGAAACAGAGCCTTGCTTCCTACAGATTTCCGAGACCAGCACGTAGATGTCTCTTTTTCCCTGTGCCGGTAATAACTGGGCTGTCACCCCACCATGCTTCTTGGAGACAAGTGATTTCATTTTGGATACAATGATGCAATTAAACAGTGAGTGTGGACCCCCCTGCCCCGGGCCCTGTAACATTTCTCTTACATGCCCTGTTATTAGCAGCCAAGTCATAAATGGAAAATAACCTTCATCTCTTCTGTAAGAGGAAAGGGGAAAATAACACTGAAATAGAAAAATGATCAAGGAGCAGTGTCAAATTGTTCCCAATGTCTGGGAAATTCAGATTGTGGTAAAGTAGAGGATATTTGTATTGTTTTTTACACTTAAAAAGTTAAAAAGTAAATGCAGACTGTAAGAATATGAAAGAAATTTCTACCCAGTGTTAAATTAATTAAACAGGGAGGCCATTGGACGGAGTTGATGCTCATGCCCTGTCGGCTGGTCTACGTAAGCAAACCCAAATCTAAGCCTGTTAATGCCTCAACATTAGAAAAACAAAATGCTAAGGACAACCAATCACAGAAAGTCGATTAGGATTTTGCTGTGGCCAAATTTTCCTTGCTTCAGAAGGTTCTCTGTCTGTCTTTGCTGTGGATCCTGCCCACCCAGGGCTCCTAACCACTTCTGGTTCGGTACTGTCTGATTTGAGTCAATAAATGATCAAATAAAGTCTTTAAAAATTTTTTCAATATGCCTTGGTTTATCTTTTAACACCAGAAGCAATATAAGGCTGGACCTCCAGCAGTGTTGCTTAGAAAGCTGGACGCATGATAATAGTGTGTGGTTGAATAAGGGATAATATATCTTCAAAGATACTGGACTTATTATATTTGGGGTTGAATTGGCCACAGAACGTTCTTATTTTTATTATATATTACAAAATTGACATAAAGAAAAACTGGACCCAGGGGCTCCAAATGATTTTCTTTAGTGAATTTCACCCAATTTATATAATGATGAATCAGATTAATGGTTCATTTACAAACAAGACAAACCAACCAACAAAACAAAAGCCAACTCATACATACAGAGAACAGATTAGTGGTTACCAGAGGGGATGGCAGTTAGGGGTGGGCGAAATGGGTGAAGGAGCTCAATTGTATGGTGACAGTGGTAACTAGAGTTAGGGTGGTGATCACTTTGTAGTGTATTCAAACATCGAATTATAATGTTGTACACCTGGAGCTTATTAACATTAGACATCAATTTTACCTCAATCAAAAAAAAAAAAAAGAGGGGGAGAAACTACTTAATCAGCATTTTATGTAAATAAGTTCCAGTCCCTAAAACAAATGTTTTCTATAGATTAAATAAACAATTCACCATTCTGCATGCTCTGGGATTAAAGTGTACATTCTAGAAAATTTGTATTTAACTTTGAAGAACTTTCTGGAAAGAAAAGCCCATAAGGAACTTGTGAATATCTCAGGAAGCTTCATATTTTTTTAGGAAACCGAGTAACAGTCATGGTCCATATATTTTAAATATAAATAAGACACTTTTCTGTCCTGTCTGATTTCTTTGTTTCTTATACTACTGAGATTACCAGAATGGAAATGTTTTTCAACCCATCTCCCTGTCAGTGACGGTAATTGACATAATAGAATTTTGCCCCCAAGGTATTAAATTGATTTTCACCTGCAATTTCTTTTCATTTTAACTATGACAGAATCAAAGTGGTTATGTCTCTGTTTTCTTATCACCTTACTTAATCAGACTGTTGTATTTGCAAGTTATATTTGTTCATTACCAAAATGATCTTCTTCCCTTCTTTTCTTCCTTCCTTTTTCCATCCATTCATTCCCACCCCCCTTCTTTCTTTCCTTCAACAGGTATAATTTGAGCACCTATTCTGTCATATAACACATTAGATGTTGGAGATTAAAAGATAATTCACAGTCTGTCACAGAAGAGGCAAGTGTAGTGGAGAAAACAGATATGCAAACAGAAAATCAGTGAATAGGGTAAGTACAGTGACTGAGACATAGACGGAAAGCACGTATGAAAGGCACATCTCCAGAAACCACAGGAGTTGAAAATCAAGCAGGGACTGCCTCCTGGCAAAGTGAAGCCCTTCCTGAGCAGGTGAAGATGGGTGTCCTCAAGGCTTTCCAGTCAGTGAACATAGGTTAAACAAAGGAAGAGAAGGCTGAAATAGTAGACCAAGGGCAGGTCAATTGTGTCTAGAGTATATATAGTGTGAGGTACGGAAGAGCAAAAGATGATGTTAGGGAGTTGGTCTGGTAGCAGATCATGGGGAAACTTCCGTGCCATATGGATGATTTACAATAAACATTTGTTGAATAAAGAAAAAATCTTTATAATCCAGGAGCAGTTTTATTTACATATTAATTAATTCAACTCATCTTAATACATATTTAATGAGTGTCTAGTCCTATATTGGCCTAAACTCCCAAGAAATAAAAAAAAAAATTCTTGGGGCACCTGAGTGGCTGAGTCTGTCAAGCATCCAACTCTTGGTTTTGGCTCAGGTTGTGATCTCAGGGTCATGAGATCGAGCCCCAAGTCGGGCTCTGTGCTCCATCATAAGCAGTCTTAAGTAAGACTCTTCCTCCCACTGCACCTCTCCCCATGCACACTTTCTCTCAAATAAATTAATACATCTTTTTAAAAAAATAAAAAATTCTCATATGGCTACAAAAAATTCATTTATGCATTTTCTACAGCTTTTCACAAATAGGTCAAAATTAAGATGCACATACAAATGAGGTCCCCACAGACTTTTGAGTTCTTTGTATTTGACTTATGTCCTCTGCCTGAGGTTGCTATGTTCTGGAGTAGACTAATGACTCTTTAGAGTACAATGTATGGCTGACTCTTAATGTAATGCCTTCACCTCAATCCCTGTATGACTGGATTCAATATGAATACATTTCTTTTATGTGTATCTACAGTTTACAAAGCATGTTTGCATTTGTTAAATTATCTAGACTTCTATGAAATAGCTACGATTATTCCCATTCTACAGATCCCACATTCATTCAACAAATATGTACTGAACTAAGACAGTATTCTAGCTATTAGATTAAAAACTGAGTGCAAATCAAGTTCTCTACTCTCACAGGACTTCTTCTTTCAGGGGGCAAATGGCCAGAAACCAGAGAACTAAACAGAAGATAATGGTAATGGCCGTGAAGACAATAAGGTGGCGACGTGGTCCGGAGCGACTAGTGTTGGGGACACCAGAGGCTTCTCTGAGGAGGTGACACTTGAGCTGCTCTGAGATGAGGATCAGGAGTCAGTCCTGGGAAAGTCCTAGGAAATAGTGTTCCAGATAGAGGGAATAGCAAGTTGAAGGGCTCTGACATGAAAGTAAATTATGTCTAAGGGATGCAAGTAAGGCCAGTGTGGCTGGAGCCTAGTGGAAATGAATGAGATGAGACTGGAAATGTAGGCAGGGACCAGATCAAGTAGGGCCTCCTGGCCCACAACAAGGCAGAGCTGGATGTTATTCTAATGACAGAGGGAAACCACTGAGGGCTTTAAGCAAGAGAGCAACGGCTGGGTGACATTATCTATGGAATCCTCACGTTCCTGCACAGTCCAATTTCTTTGAGCAAAGGAATTGATAGCCAATGTTTGTATAAAGAGACATTCCAGGATAGTAAGCTTAGAGATGTTTCTCCCTCTCTCTGGAGACAACCCAGTAATGAAGATAAAGCTAGTTCTTCCCCTCCCCAGAGATTTGCTTGCATTCCAAGGTAATGAGCAAGCTCTCCCCTTAGAGGGGAGGCTGGGACGTTACCAGCAGCTCTATGTAAGATCAGATTTTCCTAATTTCACAGTTAAATCAGCTCTAACACACCCCACCGCATGTGCAGATGCCATTTGGCCCTCATCAAACTGGGGACCAAAGCAAGATATTGCTCTAATTGCTGTTTTTGCTGTGAGGAATAGACGGTCTTTGTCTCTGACCCAGAGCTCTCATGTCTCCTGTCAGTACAAGTATATAAACCTGTGGCAGGCTAACTTGTTAGCTTGCAGGTAGGGTAAAATCTCAGACCCTCCAGTTTCTGACTTACCAATGGCCTAATCCATTTCGCTTCTGAAAAAAATATCATAATTAGGAGACTGCAGGTTAGAGGAAGCTGAGATCGCTTGCCCAAGGTGAGGGAGATGAGGCTTTCATTGGGACTTCCAACACCAGAAGGCTTTTTAGACACTTTTTTGGTGCTTCTCAGAAGAAACCATCCTGGTTGCTCCTTCTGAACTCCCCAGATAAGTTACAATATAGTTCCTGCTCATGGATTACTCATACTAGACTTCTGAAGGTCTTCTATATACTCAAAAGGTGATACAAGAAACAGCCCAATGGAAGAAAGACATAGAAAGTCAGGACATTTTATTTATTTATTTTTCTAAGATATTATTTATTTCAGAGAGAGAATGAGAGAGAGAGAGCAAGAGATTGGGGAGGATCAGAGACAGAAACAGACTCCTGGCACTGAGCAGAGAGCCCCACATGGGACTCAAATCTGGGACTCCAAGATCCTGACCTGAGCTGAAGGCAGTGGCTCAACCAACTGAGCCAGCCTAGTGCCCAAATCAGGACATTTTAAAACAAGTTATGAAAAAGAAGTTAAATAGAGGTGTTATAGGATTCCTTTGAAAACGAGGTTGGAGGCTTAATGAATTCCCCTTTGAATTGAGTTTATCTACAAGAGACTTCCTATAAAGAGGCCCTCACATTGTGTGAAAGCAGATTTGGAGAATACAGTGCACTCACCCCCATCCTTCTCTCTGGGATGGTTCCAGTCTGTCGGAGACACTGGCTGCTTCCAACCCACGCACCGCAGAGCACTCTGTAGCCGCCTCCCGAGAGGCCCAGGGCTCAGCTGGTGTGGGAGGCTGTGTTTGTTTCATGTCACCTGGAGAAAGCAGTCACAAAGGGAAGACTCTCTGGAGGCCTTTTTCTGCTTATTTGTTTTGACTATGTGTGTTGAACACGAAGCGAGTGATGCCCTTGGTTGAACTTACTACTTCCAGTTTCTACTGAACATCTGCTCCCCAGTAAAGAATATTGTTTGGACCCAAAAACAATACAAAACAAAATCAAAATCACTATTAAGATAAAGCATCTTGTACTTTCTTTTGCAAAGTCCTTTCCCTGCTAAAGTCTCCTATAATCTCAGGGCTCATAGTAAGTATTTCCATTTTGGACTCACATCTTCAAAGGAATTTGTCCCTTCACAATTTGTCTGCATTAGGCTGCCATTTGCTGCCATATTATGTCCTATTTCAGAAACAAGGAAGCTCTTAAGAACTGATCATTAGATGTGGTTTATCTGCAATGGAATATTACTCAGCCATGAAAAAGAATTAAATCTTGCCATTGGCAACAACGTAGATGGAGCTAGAGAGAGTATTATGCTAAGCAAAATACATCAGAGAAAGATAAATACCAGATGATTTCACTCCTATGTAGAATTTAGGAAACAAAGCAGAAGAACATAAAGGGGGGGGAAGGCAGGGCGGGGGGGGGAAGCAAACCATAAGAGCCTCTTAACTGTGCAGAACAAACTGAGGGTTCCTGGAGAGGTGGTGGGTAGGGGATGGGCTACACTGGTGATAGGCATTAAGGAGGGCATTTGTGGTGTTGAGCACTGGGTGTTATACATAAGTGATGAATCAGAAAATTCTAGTCCTGAAACTAATATTACATGGTATGTTAACTAAGTATAACTTAAACAAAAACTTGAAACATAAAAAAAAGAGTTGATCATTTGGATCAATTACAATTTTCTCTGGGTGGCCATTAGGGCTGGGGTTTTCAGCCCTTTGTACTGAACATCTTACCAATTGCTGGATGAAAACCCTTTGTTCTTTTCTTTATAGAAGCACTAATAGTAATTTTTCCAAAAGAGCATTTCCACATTGACATGCATTCTGTCAGTGGCTTAGAACTTCTATGGAAACACTGTTTCCCACCCAACTACTTCAGAGAACCAGTTTACAGTATCACCAGCTCCCATGGCACCCCCTTACCCCAACAGTCTTTATCAAATCATCATTTTCATGACAAATCTTGATGCTCAATTATAGAGCTTCATGTGGTTTGACAGTGATGTTTCACTGGGTTATTTGATCTCCTAGGACCTTGTTTTAAGTGTGGATCTTTTCTTCTCCTTCTTCATCCCCCATTGTGCTCACACTGTTCTGAGTACATGATTATAATGTTCAAGAAATACTTGATTGGATGGTGATTCTTCTTGTTTTGTGTATACAGAGACCATCAGTATATTACACTATTTTATTTACAACAATCCTTCATATGCTTGAGGACTAAGGTTGTTCTACTTTTCTTTTTGGATCAAATAACCCCAGTCCTCTGCATGATTCCTGATCATTCTCATCTTCCACCTGCTGTGATGGCACTGCATTCTTGGAGATATGTTCCCTGAAACATCATGTGAAAAAGTATTCTGTAGTTAATTTGAGACATGCTATTCACTTGTTTACTGTGGCTACTCATTTCCTTTAAAACCTCAAATATGTTATGAATCTTCTTTTTTTTTTTTTTAAAGATTTTATTTATTTATTTCACAGCGGGAGAGAGATCACAAGGAGGCAGAGAGGCAGGCAGAGAGAGAGAGGGGGAAGCAGGCTCCCCGCTGAGCAGGGAGCCCGATGCGGGCCTCGATCCCAGGACCCTGAGATCATGACCTGAGCCGAAAGCAGAGGCTTTAACCCACTGAGCCACCCAGGCGCCCTGTTATGAATCTTCTAAAGGTGGGTCTAGTTCGCCACTCAGAAGTTTGAGTGTCTATTTTATCTTTATTTACATTAAGAATTTTTAAGCAACCTCAATCAATGTTTCACTATGCAGATTCTCACATCCCACCTTCAGATTTTGTGACTTATATTATTTTCATTTTGTTAGGCAGAGTTCGTAACATTAATGTTCCACTTTGCAGTTGAAAGTATCCCAAATATTAGTCTTAATTTTATACTTGCCTGGAACAATGTTCAACAGGAGTGTTTTGTTAGAGCTTCTCCATTTCTGTGTTCCTTATGCTGATTTTTCTTGCAGATACCTGAATTTCACCAAACTAATTTTTTTTTTAAAGAAAAAGTCACAGGGACGCCCAGGTGGTGCAGTTTGTTGAGCATCTGACTCTTGGCTTCTGCTCAAGTCATGATCTCAGGGCATTGGGCTCCACACTCAGTGAAGAGTCTGCTTGAGATTCCGTCTCTTCCTCTCCATTTGCCCCTTTCACCTCTCAAGTGCACATGGTCTCTCACTCTCTAAAATTAATAAATGAATCTTTTTTAAAAAATAAAAAATCATAAAAACAACATTAACTGAGTCATTTCAGGTTGAGATTGTCTCTTACATTTATAAAATATTTTAAAATATTTAAAAATATTCTTTATTGATATATAATTGACATGAAAGATTACATTAGTTTCAGACGTGCAGCATGGTGATTTGATATATGTATATACCATGAAATGATGACCATAGTAAGTCTAGTTACTGTACCTACCATTTTTTTCTTGTGATGAAAATGTTTAAGATTTAAATAAGTTAAAATATTTATTTTAAAATGTATTTTTATTTCCTGATTTCGAAATATTTCCATTTTATTTTTTTAAGATTTTATTTATTTATTTGTCAGAGAGAGAGAGAGAGCACAAGCAGGCAAAGTGGCAGGCAGAGGTAGAGGGAGAAAATGCAGGACTCAATCCCAGGACCCTGGGATCATGACCTGAGCTGAAGGCAGCTGCTTAACCAACTGAGCCACCCAGGCATCCCTATAATAAATAAATAAATATTTATAATATTTTATTTTTAAAATATTTATTTAAAAATATATTTATTTTCTTTATTCTATTTTATATATTTATATATTTATATATAATATATATATATTTCTATATATATTTTTCTAATATATATAAAAATATTTTTTCTTTTTAGAAAATATTTTTATTTCCGTAATTCCATAATTTGCTGTGGCCATAGCAAAAATTCAAAAGTTACAAAGTGTCATCAGATGAAAATTGTTATTCTATGTTCATTGTTCAATATCTGTTTCTCAGTTAACTTTACATCCTTGACATTGTTTACTATCAGAACACAAAGAGCTGCCTTGTTCTTTTAAGCTTACATAGTTTGCCATTGTATGGAAGGAAATAAATTTATTCTTGCATTTATTTCTGAAAATAATCTGACTAGATATAATATGCTTTTTTTTAAGATTTTATTTATTTATTTGACAGAGAGAGAGAGAGAGATCACAAGTAGGCAGAGAGGCAGGCAGAGAGAGAGGGGGAAGCAGGCTCCCCGCCGAGCAGGGAGCCCTATATGGGCTTCGATCCCAGGACCCTGAGATCATGACCTGAGCCGAAGGCAGAGGCTTTAACCCACTGAGCCACCCAGGCGCCCTAGATATAATATTCTTGAATTATATTTTGCCTCAGAATTTCACACACTCTTCAATTATCTTTCACTATTGGATATTGCTTGAGAGAAATTTGACAATTGCCTAATTTCCCTCCTTGTAGGTAGTTCTATTTTAATTCACGGATGCCCAGAGATTTTTTTTTTCTGTTCTTGAGTTTTAATAACATGAGTGTATTTTATTTTGAGTGTTTGGTATGAATTTTTCCTGGCATACAGTATGAACTTTGGATTTGCCAACTCACTTTATCCTCCAATTCAGGAAACCTCCCCATATAATAGCTTACAATACTCTTTCTGATACTGATCCTTTTATCAGGCTATTTGGTTCATGGATGCCAATTATTCTTATGTTGGAACATCTGTGTCTTCTGTAGTTATATTCAAATTGCTTTCATCTCTTTGTATTTTTCTTTGAGTTCATAGTATTTATATCTCACTCTCTTCTTTGCCAGCAATAAAAGTTGTATTCATAGCTGCATAGCAGACAAGGCATATTTATTAAACTCCCATTATAAACCTAAGAATTGTGCCAGATATTCCACCATTGTGCCATCTTTGTGGCCTCAGACACAGTTTTAACCTCTCCACCTCGAAGTTTAAGTCCAAAGAATGCTGTCCAGTTGCCTGGACACCTTGTCACCTCAGCCCAGAGAGACCCTTGTTGAAATTGTACCTACAGAACTGTAAGATAAGAAATATGTATTATTTTAAGCCACTAAATTTGTGGTGATTTGTTATGGCAGAGATAGAAAGTGAATACAAACTTTGGTACTATCAGTGGGGTGCAGCTGTAGCAAATACCCCAAAATGCAGACGTGGCTTTGGATTTGGGCAATGGGTAGAGGATGAAGAATTTTGAGGAGTGTGACAGAAAAGTCTGAATGGCCTTGAACAGATTGTTGGTAGAAACTTAGATGCTAATGACTCCGCTAGTAAGGACTTATGGGGAAGTGAGGAATATGGGAGAGAAAGCATAAATAAGGAATAAAGAACAGTAGTTATGGGAAACTAGAGGAAAAGGAATCCATGTTACACAGGGTCAGAAAGCTTAGCGGAATTGTGTCTTGCACTTATGTGGAAAGCACAACCAATAAGTGATGATACTGGGCAATGGGTGAGATTTCCAAGGAAGGTGTTGAAGGTGTGGCTTGGTTTCTCTGCTTAGAGTAAAATGTAAGAGGGACGAGATAAAAAGAGGGAAGAACAATTAAACCAAGAGAAACCAGGACCTGACAATTTGGAAAACTATCAGCTTATCCAGATTGGTAATGACGTTTAAATTCAGAAATTCACTGGCAGGAATGCATGCCATAGAGGAAAAATTGAAGGTGTGGCTGAACCACATTTTAATAACACCTCAGAAAGACCAAACATCCAGAACATTGGGTCACAAAAAAATTTCATTGTAGATGAAGGTGGGACTCATAGATCCCATCAGCCATCTCAAGAAAGACCAAAAACGAACATGGGGTTATCTGGGAGAGATCTTGGGAGGTTCCTCCTGTCTAATGGAGTGAATCACCACGACTTACATGGAAGACCCACAAGGTTCCTGGGAATCTTAAACCAGCAGAAACACTTCCAGCTTGGTCTGAAAGGTTCAGAGAGATTATGAAATGAAAGAAGCCCTCTGGTGCTCCAAAATTCAGTAAACAGGCTGATACAACTACTTGGGTGCAAACACCTGTACACTGACCCAGAGAGCAAAGGAATGAGCGACAGAAGATTATTCCCAGGTACTGAAACCAAGTGGAGTTTGCCCAGCTGGATTTGGAAATTGCTTGAAATCAGTGATTCCCTTTTCCCCTCCTTTTGTCTTTTGTTAAAGTAAGACTATCTCTAATTGTCATCCTATGCCTCTCATACCATTGTATCTTTAGTTTCACAGGTCTTCAGATGCAGAAGAATTGTGTCCCAGGATGGATTACACCCAGAGGCTCACCCATATCCTAGTTAGATGATTTAGATAACGAGATTGGGAACTTTTGAGCTGATGAGAGTTAAGTGAGATTTTGGACCTTAAGTTGATGCTGTCGTGCCCTGAGGCTTTGGGGACCTGGGTGCGGTGAGTGCAACTTGCGAATGGGGCAGACATGGAATTTTGGGGGGTGGAGGATGGACTGCAGTAGGCAGAATTACCCACCCCCACCTACGCTGTCCACACCTTGGATATCCCCGGAACCTGTGACAATGTCACGTGGCATGGCAACAAGGATGGTTGCAATTAAGGTCAGAAGAGCTGGCTTTGAGATGAGACTAGAGATTGGGTAGGTTCAATCTAATCACATCAGTCTTTTAAAGTGGAAGAAAGGTTAGAGAGCATGAGAATGGAAAGGACTGGACCTGCACTCCTGGGCTTGGAAATGGAGGATAAGACCCTGAGTCAAGGAATGCAGGCTTCCCATAGACACTGGAACAGGCAGGGGAACAGTCCTCCCTCAGAACGTCCAGAAAGGAATGCAGCCCTGACAACCTTTCGATCTCCGCCTGTGAGACCTGCGTCAGACTTCCGGCCTGTAGAAGGCAAGGTAACCCATCAGTGTTACTTTGAGCCACCAAGTTTGTGGTAATTTGTTACGGCAGCTGGAAAAGAATACATTCAGTATGCATCAGGACACCTGGAAGGCTTATTAATATGCAGATCCTCATGGGGACAGCTGGGTGGCTCAGTCATTTGAGCATCTGACTATTGGTTGCAGCTCAGGTCATGATCTCAGGGTCGTGAGATCAAGCCACATGTCTGTAAGGTTTCCCGGTAGCCCTCCCAGTAAGGGCAGATTAAGCGAGACACCAGACAAACAGGCACGAGGGGAGCTTTAATGGAGGTGCCCTCGGGCGAGGTTCTGCGACTCTGAGAGAAGGGAGTCGGGGAAGTCTCGCCCGGAGAGGATGCGCACGGGTTTTTATGGGGTTTGGGAGGAACGGGGGAACATGACCATAATTGGTAGGAGACTGGGTGGAGTTTAGCCCTCAGTTTCCCACCTAAGTTTTGGTTTTGGCGGTCTTAACAGATGAGGAAGCTGATGAGGGTGGGAGGTTCCCCGAGAAGCTCCCGGGTGGGGCGGTAAGATGGCAGGTCGGCCGCCATCTTGTGGCTTCCTCAGTTCCCCGGACCTGGGGGCCCAACAATGTCGGCTCCGAACTCAGTGCAGAGTCTGCTTGGGATTCTCTCTCTCCCTTTTCTTCTCCCCTGCAAAATAAATAAATAAATCTTAAAAAAAAATTACAAATTCTTGGGCCTCATCCCTCAGAGTTTCTGATTCAGTGGGGCCCTAGAATTCTAATCAGTTCCCAGGCCACTGGACTAGAAACTGTACTTAAAACCTCCCCTCTCTTTCATCGAAGCCATAAAACCACCCCACATCATTCAGCTTCTCAAGCGTCCCATTTGATGTATCTGACCATTGTTTGTATCCTTCTGGTCAGAAAAACGAAGGGAAGTGGAAAGAGGCCTTGAAAGTATGGGTATCATGAAGCGATCATTGCCCTAAGCATGCTCACAGCTGTTTGTAAACGTCGCTTGTGTTCCCTGCAGCATGTGTTTGGGGACAGGCCCGTATCGGAGAGATCAGTAGTGGCGCATTCAAGAGTGTAATTAGAGATAACAACATCTGTCTGTGTTATGCTTCTCATGGTGCAGAGCTGGGTCCAGGGCCCCCATCACTCAGCGTGGCAGTAATCCTTGGCACAGAGCTAAATGGAGCAGTGACTTCAGAAGGACAACATTGACCTTGATTTTAAACTGAGCTCAGGAGTTACTGTATTCTCAGGTTTCTCTGCATGTCTGGTATTGCATGAATTCTTCAGGCTTTCTTGCTGGAAGTAGGCCTTTTTAAGATCAAAAATAGTTCTATAGGCTGAGTGGAGTTCTGATCCAATGCTAGGGACAACAGGTGACTGAACAGATTTGTTATTGTCCTTGGGCAGCCCCAGCCTCACTGTGGCTTGAGAAGAATAGACAATTGTACTCTTTACTAATTTTCAAAGCACATTTACATCTTTCATCTTATCCTGTCTGTCACAAATATTAATGACAAAACCAGGCAGAGAATCCAGGCTCCCTGAACCCTAGCCCCGTGTTCTGTCTACCTCAAGCTGCGGGAACACTTTTATCACAGCCTCTAGATCTGTGCCCAGAATGCTTGTCTATCTGCAGAGAAGACATAGGTGGAGAGAGAATGAGACAGAGACACAGAGAGGGAGAGACAGAGACAGAGACAGAGAGAGACCAACAGAGACAGAGAGAAGAGAGAAAGAACAAAAGGAGTAAAGGAGGGGAAGGAAACAAAAAACAGAGAAGGATAAGGAAAAGAAGAAAAAAGAGAGAAGAACGGAACGAGACTGTGAAAGTCCTAAAGGACAATTGGGAGTCATAACCTTCCATGTCAGTGAATAAGAATAATGGTCTGTTCCCTTGGAGAGAAAAACATCATCCAAAGCCCGAGAGAAGTGTAGGGTGTCCCACAGTGGTTGGCATTATGGATAGTAGCTGTCTTCTCCTCCCTGTACCCTTGTGATAGCAGCTTGGCTCAGAGTCGCTCCCCTCCACCCCCTTGTCTCCCGAGCTGATTGGCTCTGAGACAGCCATGTCTGAAGGTTACTTTGCACCATCCACCAGCCATACTCTGGGATATAGTGGGGTCAGGGTGGTCTAGGAAATGACATGGACAGGCAGACCATCTCTAGACTCTTAGAAGTCCCCCAAAGTGTTATTTTCAATGACACCAGATGGAGACACAAGAGAACAGAAACTGGAAAAACAACCCTTCCCATCCTTTTTCTGTACTGTCTTGACTATTATAGGATTTAGATCATGAGACGTTTCCCCAAGAAATGTGGGTCAATATAACACTACTTGAGTGGCAAAATGATATTTTTCCAAACATAAATGGAGACCTAAGATCAATTATGCAAGTCAGCTGTAGCAGCTGTCACTATGGCCAGGTTGGTGGGTGGGGGACAGGAAGGAATGGCCAAGAAGAAATTCCTGTTGGGGATTATCCGATAAGCTGTGTTTCATTTTGACTCTTAGTATCCAGAACCATCTCTCTTTGTTCAAGGATCTTTTTTGCCTCATCTGTATTCTTCCTATTCTCTCTGCCCACACAATTCTCTCTAGCGGTCATCTAACCATTTGCACAGTAGCGGGCACATTGCAGGCACATAATAAATAAGTAGGGGAATGCACAAGACAGGAAGGATCTGCTCCCAGGAAAAACCAGAACAGAGTATGCTTGACCCTTTATTTGTTGGAACCCGAGAGTCATGGGTAAGAACGTGGTTAGACTCCATGACTTTCGGATGCCTCAAAACCCTAAAATTCTGGAGCACCTGGGTGGCTCAGTTGGTTCAGCCTCTGATTCTTGATTTCGCCTCAGGTCGTGATCTCGGGGTCATGAGATTAAGCCTTGTGTCTAGCTCCCCGCTCAATGCAGAGTCTGCTTGGGATATTCTCTCCCCTTCTCCCTCTTCTCTTCTCCCTGTTCATGCTTGCTTTTGAACATTCTTTCTCTAAATAAATAAATAAATTTTTTTTAAAAAAACCCTAAAATTCTATAACGCTTACGTATTTGGAAAAGTTTAGGAATGCCGATATCTGCATCTGAAAGGCCATTTGTTAAAGATTTATGGTAAATTTGTTTGTCAGAGGTTTTTTTTTTTTAAAAGATCTTATTTATTTATTTACTTATTTAAGAGGGGGAGAACGCAGAGGGTGAGGGAAAAGGAAACTCCCTGCTGAACGGAGAGCCCAGTGTGGGACTCGATCCCAGAACCCTGAGACCATGACCTGAACTGAAACCAGACACTTAACCCACTGAGCCACCCAGGCATCCTGAGAGAGGTTTATAAATAGTGCTGTGATTTGTCTTTAACATAGGTCCAAAATTTTTATTTTATTTACTTATATTCTATTTTGATAACACAACTGGAAAATGTAATCTGTGATAACTCTTCCTATTGTCATATCTTACTTCACAAAATTGAAAGGGCATGTTTTTAGACTACTTCATGGAGCAAATACCAGTGAAACATAAATTGCCTCTGCCCAACAAGGTATGTGGTAAAAAGGATCAAAACTTGGGTCTTTCAAGTCTTTCCACGATATCCTCTATCAATTCAATCTCTGAGGGGTATATATTGCAAAATAAATGGCTTCCTCTGGTGATAATGTTTAAGTATAAATAAAAAGAAAAAAGTCTTAGGTTTTACAAGTGAAGGAAAAAAGAAAAAGATGAAAGGGAGCATATATGGTGGTAACTATGAAATATAAAGAAAATTTGAGAAATATTTGACTTCTAACAACTATCATTGCTTTGTGGAAAGCGTAATACCAAATATTCAGTGTCACCAATCTTTTCTAAGATTTGCCAGGTTCTATGCTCTTGAAGAGGAGAAAGAACAAGGGGCTGGATAAGAAGAGCATAGCACAATGCAGACACTTAATTCACACTAAAGCAAAAGTGATCCAGGTTTGTCTAGGAATTTCTGTATCAATCATACTTCCTGGGGGGCTGGAGGCCAAAACCTTCACAGAAATGTTCCATGTGTTTTGGAAGGGAAGTGAAATGAAAATAACATCCCACATGAGAAGCTCTATAAACTCAAGCTTTAGCCAATTATTGCAGAGGTAACCTTCTTTGACACTTGATAGCACTTCATATCAACTCACCCATGATTTGTTGATCACAAATAAAGAAGTGTGTTTTTACGAAGGAGGGATAAAGTTGTCATCACCTGAACCCACTGATCAATTTTCATTTCTCACTAAAAGTGAGAGGATAAGACGTTATGCCTCCAATGTCACGCATTAGGAATACATTGCATCATCATCAAGTATCTTACCAAAAAGTTTGAACCCAAATTTTATCAAGACTCTGGATCTAACTTAGCAGTTTTTAGGAAATAACAAAGGATAGGAGAGCTGGTTAAATGATACCATGAAGAAGCCAGTAGAGACATCCAGAACATGGAAACTTAGACAATACGCCTGAGCCATCTTTTCAACACATCAGTGGCAGGGGGGAAAAATAGCATGTGTGTGTGAAGCTCTTAAAGATTATAAGAGACTAAGGAAACAGAGCAAACAAATGCAACACATGGGCTTAATCTGGACCCTGTTTAAAACAACCAACTGTAAAAAAACATTGGGGGAATGATTGAGGAAAATTAGAACATTAGGCGTTATTAAGGAATTATTGTTACATTTTCTCAAGTGTGATATTAGCATAATTGTTGTATAAAAACTGACTTTAATTTTTAGAAAGTTATGCTGAACTATTTAGAGAAAAAAGAGCCTTTAAAAGGCTTCACTGGGTTTTTGTATGATCATAGTATCAATTCCTTTCGTGATTAAGTCAATTTGAACTGATTTTTTCTTAACGCTGTGCATGAATGTTTATGATAGTTATCTAGTAAAGAGGGGAAAACCGATGATTCAGTAGAGAGAAGGGAGAATTTCTGGAGTACTGTTCCTGAATGAGCAAGCTGGGCTCTGGTACAGGCCTGGCTACACAAGGGGGGCTCTCGGACCCATCCAAGCCTGCAGAGTCTGTTGCTGATCCTTGACAAAATAAGTACAGAAGCTGAGAGTACAATTTTTGAAACTTTTATAGCAATTTGACAGAGTAATTTTATGCCCATTGCTCTAATAATTTTAAAATTTGGCTTATAAAAAACAGATGGGCTTTCTGTTACTTATAATAGATTCATAAACAACATATTTGTTATTTTACCATCATTCTTTCCAAGGATTCTTTTTTATTATTATTAATTAACTTAAAAAATGTTATTATGTTGAGTTGCCAACATACAGTACATCATCAGATTTTGATGTATTGTTCAATGATTCATTAGTTGCATATAACACCCAGGGCTCATCACAACACGTCTTTCCAAGGGTTCTTGACTTGGGTCCTTGGACGTGCCTCAGGAAGTCTGTGAACCCACTGCACTTGTATGCCCAGTGGAATCACACACAAATCCCTGCTCACAAACACCTCCATATATGTCATATGTGTGCAGCACACACCCATCAGTAGCTTTCATCAGATTCCCGTAGAAGTCCATGACCCACACACATTGTGGACAAACCCTCGCCCCAGAGTTGCCTTTGAATAATCGTCCCAGCAGTAATCCATGCTGCTTAGGGTTGCCTGTGTGGACACTCTTTTTCTTCCTCCATATTTCCAGATTTTAAACTTCTCGAAGGCAAATTCCTAGCTCTACGTATGTGTGTGGCCCCACGACCTATAGTCATTAAAGTCCAAATGTCTTCGGTTGTTCTCATCACTCTGCCAAAAGGGACCTCTTAAAAGCACTACAAGGAAACCAAGCTTCCCTCATGATGGACAAGCTCCCTCACATCCAAGTCAAGTGAGGGGCAGGGCGGTAGGGAGCTTTCTAAAGCCTCAGGCACCAAGCACTCAGTGCTTGCCCATCTCGGTTCTACCAGGTTCGCAGGCCCCATTTGAACAATCCTTTTCGGCTTAGCTACTCACCACACGATTAACTGTTTAAACAAATTCCAGAAAGCACATCAATTATTACTAATGAATTCCAAATCAAATCATCCAGAACTACAAAGGGCCGCCAGATGTTTGAGGCAAGGAGAAAAGAGGGGGTGGGAGGCGTGGGGAGAGGGAGGATTCTTTCCCACCGCTCTATTAACTTGGATCTGAAAGCTATAATTTATCAGGCACCTGACACAAAGAGGCATCACACACATTTAAAAATATTTCTTGGAGATTGTTCTAGCATTAATTTCATGTGGAATATTACTTTATATTGATATCAGCCCTATCAAAAACTTTCAGCACTCTTTTACATATATAGCTCATTTTATCCTTACAGTATCTGAGTGAGGGAGCAAAGGCTGTATTTCCCATTTTTCCAGATGAGTCAAGTAAGGTAAAGTGAAACACACAGGTGTCTATTTTTTTTTAATTGCAGGGACTGCTTTATATTTAGAAACCAGATGTTCTGAGATTATTGTTGAATACTGCCATTTCCAAATAGCCAGTGAGCTAATAGAAATAAAAACTTTCTAAGGAATAAAGTCACCAGGGCTCATACGAAATGTGCACAATAGGTTTTAAGGTATGTATCTGAATGGGATTTACCAGGACAAGGAAACCAATCTGCAGTGGTGAGCCTGAGGTTCATAGTGAGAAAGTGGGGAAGGCCATAGGCAATTGAAGGTCCCTGGTGGCTGGGACCCCTGGGTCGGGGGCTAAGAGCAGGAGATCCATAGGCACCAGGATGCCACCAGCAAAGACATAAGAACGTTTCCCATAATGTATCTAGGGGCAGCTAATCAGCGGTCAAGTACACAGGTCTAGTCCTTCTCTGAGCAACTTGACTTCCCATGGAAGCTGGTTCCATTATCAAGCCAACAGAGAGATTCTCACTGGACTTGTGTCTAAAATAACACTTCTCCAAATGGCTGTGAAGTCAGCATTATGTAAAATATGGATGACGAATGAGATGGTTAATAGACTTGGGAGTGAGAAGTAGGAAATCATGAAGGGGAGACCAGGAAGGAACCTGAAAAAACATGGTTCAACTCTTTCATCTCTCAGGTGAGGGACTGGGCAGAGAGTATACAAGATTCACAAGGCTACGTGCCTTGTTTTTAGATACGGAAGTAATCACATGCTAATGAATTGCTTTCTTCTGCTTGTTCTCATTTTTATGCTCATTTTAAATGTCTCTATATCTTGGGGGACATTGAATATTTCAAATTTGTGGTCCCAAAATGTTGGAATGAATAAGAATTAAGTGTTAGTTTTTGTCTCTCCTGCTACATATTTCTTCAAATAACCACATTTTCTTTAAAGGTAGATTTCTAAATTTTTTAAAGATTTTATTTATTTATTTCACAGAGGGAGAGAGATCACAAGGAGGCAGAGAGGCAGGCAGAGAGAGAGGGGGAAGCAGGCTCTCCGCTGAGCAGAGAGCCCGACGCGGGCCTCGATCCCAGGACCCTGGGATCATGACCTGAGCCGAAAGCAGAGGCTTTAACCCACTGAGCCACCCAGGTCCCCTAATTCTTTTTAATAATAACACATTAACAATCTCAAAAAGGTCCCAAAGTTAAGACAGCCTCATGAAGGGAAAAGTTTTAGTGGCTACACTTTTGTTTCTGCAGTGTAAGGACTGCATAATCAGGCTGAATTTTTGTTTCTGAGCACATTTCATGGTGCATTCCATCTCTACAATACATTTGATTTATAAACTCTAAAAATAAGACCTACTTTAGAGAAAGACGTGGGCTTGGTCAGAGTGAAAGTAGTGGAATAAACAATCTCTTGCAATCACTAGCATTCCAAAATCATTTTCCAGGGTAATCATCAAGCCAAGAACTACAAAAACCATTTTCTGTAATTTGCACTCCATGAAGCAATGCAAAAAAGGAAAAGCCCTACTTACTGACTTAAGGATCCATTTGTCTGTTTTCTAATTCCAAGATCTAACCATACACTTTTTTTGGAAAAAAATGAGGTTATAGGACAGTTCAAACCACACCTTGCTTCTTTCTCTTTTTTCTCTCCTCTTCTTTATTGGATTTTAAATGAACTTTTATTTTAAAATTATTATACATACATAAATGTGCACATTAAAAATTTTAAGCTTTTAACACTTCAGTTAGTGCTTTGAAAGTTAAGAAGGGCTGAATGAAAGCATCAAAATCATACCTCCTGGATCGTCAATCTTGTGTTTGATGCCTACCTTTTAATAGAGAAGACATTCAACAAATATTTATTGATTGCCAGACATTTACTAGGAGCTGGACTGCAACGATGAGAAAGGGAGAGGCCCTGCCTCACAGGAGGCCCCAGTCCTGGAGAGGAGACAGGTAAATGGACAGGATAGCCCCACATTGTAACAAGCACTAAGATGAAGAAATAATAGTAATCACAGCTATCATTTATGAAATGCTTGCTAAGGGCATACCCTGGACTAATAATGTACCTGGGGCTGAGATAGCATAGGAAGGGGCAGAGTGTTTAAGAAGATAGAACAGTGTATTATATATAAAAACAATCGTAGGCTGTGTACTGTCCCACAAAAGGAAGAATGGAAGAGAGAGAGAGAGAAAGAGAAAGAGAGAGGGAGAAAGAGAGAGAGGGGGAAAGAGAGAAAGGGAAGAAGGGAGGAAGGGGGGAAGGAAGGAAAGAAGGAAGAAAGGAAGGAAGGAAGGAAAGAAGGAAGGAAAGGAGGGAGGGGGGAGAGAGGGAGGGAGGGAGGGTGGAGACGGAAAGAAAGGGTGTTTACATATATATATATATAACATACTACATATCTAGCATATCTATAACATACTACATTTCAGATGAAATGTAGTATGTTATAGAACAGAGAAAAAGTCAGACTAATTGAAAGCCACCTTTTTTTTCATTGCCTCCCTCCAAACCTGAAAAAACAGATATTTCTGATTCTCACTCAGCTTTACCATCACCCAGGCAATCAAAGAAGTGAAGATCTGGAACGGACCACATTGTCGTTGGTTAAACCAAACAGCTGAGAGTTGAATGACCTTTTCTCTCCACTGCAAAATGTTCCAAATCAAACTGGCTCTGGCATCACAGCGATGTTGAAACAGTCTCATCAAAAGATGTGGCCTTCAGATCTCTAGAGCTGGCTTCTAAATACGGCTAAGCCAGCTGAGGGGCTGGCTTTGTGATCCTGGATACGTTTTCTAATTGAATCTCAGTGTCTCCCTTTGTGGAACTGAACTGAGAACACCCACCCTCCGGGGTTGCTGTAGAGATGAAATGAGAGATAAAGAACCATACCCAACGCTTGACACTCAAAATTGGTAGCTGTTACTGTTGTCATTATTCAGTCACTTGCTAGTCTCCAGATGACAATCCACACAACCTTGACACCTGGGACCCAGACTCGGATTCCCAAATTCAGTGTGTGTGTGTGTGTGTGTGTGTGTGTGTGTGTGTGTGTGTGTGTCCTGGGCATGAAGCATAAGAGAAGGAAAATGGTGGGTCATTCTATACCAGAACTTCTCAACCTTGGCACCACTGGCATTTGGGACTGGATAACTCTTTGTTGTGGGGGCTGTCCTGAGCATTGTATCCCTGTCTTCCACCCACTAGCTGCCAGTTCCAATCACCTACCCACCACAGTCCTGACAACCAGCAATGTTTGCAGACATTGCCAAACGTACCCTGGCACGCAACGTTGCCCCCAGTTGAGAACCACACACTCTACACAATAGTCTTTTACTCTTGTTGCCAACCACATAAATCATGGAGACGGAAATGATACTTAGCCTGCCTAGGTCAGCGTTGCATTAAAGGTTTCCAACATCTGCTGAAGGAAAACAAAAACCTGCTTTGAAGGACAGACCTTGCCGATGTGATCTGCAGGCTTTCACTCACACTCTCAGCAGCTCAATGCTTTTGGTTTCTTGACACTAAATGCTTCTTCTGGAATTATCTTTCTGACCCAGGCACAAGTCAGCTCCTCCTTCTGCATTTGTGCGCGGGACGTTGTGACCTTCTCATCCTGCTCACCTCGCTGGGCTCCTTTTCGCATCTTTCCCAAGCAGACACACTCGTGACCTTTGCCTTGCTCCTCAGGATGTCTCTGTTCCCCACCCCCCACCCCAGCTGAAAGAGCCTCCCACATACTTCCTGCCTGGTCACCCCGTCTCTTCCTTACAGATCCTCTTCCAAACCCTACTCCACAGGGACATCTCTCCTAATTCTCTGTCTAGCAATCTCTCTTCCTCCAGCCACTTTCCCATGACCACATCCACACAACCCTCCATGAAACAGATTCTGAAAAGAGCATCATTTGATAATATGCCTAGTGGAGTAATAGGCAATTTCATTAAATGCAAGGACACAGTCACTGCTCTCTGCCCCTTTGCTGAGCAGCATTTGCATAATGGTGGTGGTGAGTTTCATAGTTGTCTCTGATATTTATCCTGGTCAAACATCGGCTTATTCTACGTCTACTGATATTTGAAAAATGAATACCTATGCATTAGATGATTGGCTATTTATAAAGTCCATTTACTATCAGACATGAACCACACAGCCAAACCCGTGCCCTCAGGCAGTCTGGTCTCAACCTGCTCTTTGCCAATTTTGCTCTCTGCTTTAGTCCAAATTGATTTTGTTTTCCAAGACTCCTCCCTTCTTTTCTGGCCCTTAGCTCTCCAGTTTTTAACAGTTTCTTATAGACCTCAATTCTTGCTATGAAGTTATAAGTCATTTTTAATGAAGGAAAAAGACTTAAAAGAAAGGAATAGGAAGTAACTGAAGGGATGGAAGTGGGTGGGGTAAATGAAGGGTTTGAGGGAATAAGCTGGATCTCGTGTTCATGACTCACCTACATTAAAACATATTAACATTTTTAGGTTTATTAATGCATTTCATTGAGCCAACACATCTTCAAAGACTACTTAGCATACTTTCAGGAAGAAGTTTGGACACATCCTGTGCTCTATGAATCCAGTTACAAAAAAAAGAAAAAAAAGAAAGAAAAAACCTTACTCAATATAATTAGCCTGGCCTTTTCTTCTGTGTTAAAATATAGGACATGCCACTGACCTTTTTTTTTTTTTAATTCCTTGGTAAGCAAACATTGGTCTCCTGGTTTTCATTTAGGTAGCACGTGATGACACATCTACGAGTCCTCCAGGTTGTTCATCCATTTTCCTGATGACAAGAGAGTGAACAGTCCATGCGTTCTTTTTATTTAGTCCTCAGTCTTAGCAATTCTAAAGCCACATTCTTACTCTGCATGTCCTCCCTCATCCATCCCATTTACGAAGGGACATTCCTACAGTTCTTCACGGAAAGTTGTCCATTTTACCCCTATGGGTGCTTATTTTTGTCAACATCTTTTCTGTTTGCACAGATAAAATTTTAAGACTCACATGGTTGCCCCTCTCTTGAGAAAGTTTAGTTCCGTACATCACCATTCATCCTCTTGTCACAGTAGCTTTATAGAACTCTGGAGTATAAACCAACCGAAAGCCACCTTTTAGGGATGATTAATGGGGCAAAAATCTGAGTTGAGGACCACCTCAATCTAATCTTATTTTACCTCTACTAATGTCTATCTGAACTGTGTTTCAATCCCGGTTCCACCACCTTCTAGCGATGTGATTTGGACCAAGTTACTTAATGCCTTTGCGTCTTGGTTTTTTCTTCTATGGCTTGTATTTCATAGGGTTATGATGACTTCATGAGTTAGTAATATACATGGAAGCACTTAAAACAATGTCTAGCTCATAGTAGGAACTCAGCAAATATTAGTGTGGCTATTATCCAGGATTGTGATCTCAGAAGAGCATCTCTCAGAATAGTGTCAAGGTGAAGATATAATGAGTCAGGATGCTTGATGACTGTCATTATCCCCAAAAGTTAGAAAATATTAACTATGAATGGTTTTTTGAAGCCATAAACATCACTTTCTAAAGTGAAATACAAACAACCCAATTAAAATATGGGTGAAGAACTTGGATAAACATTTCTCCAAGGAAGAGATACAAATGGCCAATATGCACATGAAAAGATGTTCAAAATCATTAGTCATTAGGAAAATGCAAATCACCCCCACAATGAGATACCATTTCATATTCGCTAGATAGGCTTTGACAAAAAGAAGAAGAAGGAGAAGGAGAGGAACATAACAAGTATTACTGAGTACGTGGAGAAACGGAGTCATGGCAATATGTAAATGTTACAGTCTCTGAGGAAAACACATTAACAGTTCCTCAAAAAGTTAAACATAGGGGTGCCTGGGTTGCACAGTTGGCTAGGTAACTGACTCTTGGTTTCAGCTTAGGTCGTGATCTCAGGGTTGTGAGATCGAGCCACATGCAGGGCTCCACGCTCAGCACGGAGTCTGCTTAAGACTCTTCCTCTCCCTCTGCCCCTCCCCACCTCTCTCTGTCTCAAGTTTGCTCTAAAATAAATCTAAGAAAGAAAGAAAGAAAGAAAGAAAGAAAGAAAGAAAGAAAGAAAGAAAGAAAGAAAGAAAGAAAGTTAAACAGAGGCACCTGTGTGGCTCAGTCTTTAAGCATCCAACGTTGGCTCAGGTCATGATCCCAGGATCCTGGGATCAAGCCCCTGGTTGGGCTCCCTGCTCAGTGAGGAGACTGCTTCTCCCTCTTCCTTTGTCCCTCTCCCCACTCATTTTCTTTCTCTCTCTCTCAAATAAATAAAACCTTTTTAAAATTTAAATGTATACTTACCATAGGACCTAATAATTCCATTCCTAGGAATATACCCAAAATAATTGAAAATAGGTATTCAAACAAATACATGTAAACCCGTGTTCAAAGTAGTGCTGTTCACAAAAGACAGAAGATAGAAACAACTGGAATGTCTCAAAAGATGAATAGAGAAACAAAATATGATAGAGTCACACAATGGAATATTACTCAGCCATAAAAAGGAATGAACTACTGATGCATACTACAACCTAGATGAACCTTGAAAACCTTATGCTAAGTAAAAGAAGCCAGACACAAGAAGTCACATACTATATGATTCCATTTATATGAAATAACCAGAATCGGTAAATCCATAGAGACAGAACACAGATTGGTGGTTGCCGGTGGCTGGGGGGCAGGGAGAATTGGAAGTAACTGCTTATTAAGTACAAGGTCTTCTTTTCATATTATGAAAATGTTTTGGAACTCGGTGGGGGTACTGGTTACACAATATTGTGAATGCACTAAAACCTCTGTTGTCTAGCTTCTGTTACCCCACTGCAGCTTCAAACACTCTGGTGGTAACTAAATTTTCTTTTTCTTCATTATCTGTCCAGCTCAACGAAAACAAATTGCACTGAGCCTGGCTTTGACTGCTGAATTGTTTCTATTAAAATGGTTAATTTTGAGGGTACCTAGGTGGCTCAGTCAGTTAAGCGTCTGCCTTCTGCTCAAGTCATGATCCCAAGGTCCCGAGATTGAGTCCCCCTGCCCAACGGGGAGCCTACTTCTCCCTCTGCCCCTCTCCCCTTTCGTGCACTTTCCCTCACTCTCTGCCTCTCAAAAAATAAAAAAATTTAAAAAAAATGGTTGGGGCTCCTGGGTGGCTCAGTTGTTAAGCGTCTGTCTTCAGCTCGGGTGATAATCCCAGGGTCCTGGGATTGAGCTCCCGCATCCGGCTCCCTGCTCAGCAGGAGCCTGCTTCTCCCTCTCACACCCAGCCCCCCCACCCGCTTGTGTTCCCTCTTTCCCTGTCTCTTTCTCTCTGTCAAATAAATAAATAAAACCTTTGAAAAAATTAAATTTAAAAATCGGTTAATTTTCTGTTATGTCAATTTCACCTCAACTAAAAAATAAAAAAAAAACTGCAGTGAATTATTCACTTGCCAGTGAGGGCGGTTTTTTGGGACCTTCAGTACATTATTGAAAGGGAAGGTAGATTTTTTTTCTTCTGTATTTCTGTAAGCCTAAGAAAATTTTGCAGAAATACTTTTTTGAAAAGCAAAAATCCCCAAGCAAAACTGGTAGTGAACTCTGGACTCGATACTGCTTTTCAGAGGACAAGTGCCAGGGCAGAGCAAAACCGTGACTGTGGCTGCTCTAGCTCGGAGAGCTGGTGGAGCACTGGTGGCCTGAGCTGGTAATGGGCCTGACCAGGTGGGTGGGGGTGCCTCCGACCTAGTAGTGCACAGTCCTGAAGACTGCTGGGTGGAGGAGGGAAACCGAACAGGATAGTTAGGTTACTTTTTTTTTTTTTTTATGAAAGAGGAACGATTGGCTCACTTGTTAGAATCTTACAACCTACTATTAAGGGTACACATTATAATAGCAGCTGGAGTGCTTCAACCCAGAAGGGTAACTAGTGAGGGAAATTTGGGGCACCGCGGCTGAGCAGTAATGAAGCAGATGGCATTCTCGAAGGTGGGACTTTCCACTCATTTTCCGTGTGTCTCATCAAGCCCAGGGGTACAGCCCGTGCTATTGGAACAGAACCGGTTTCAGAACAATGGTTTAGCTAATCTGAATGCCCCTTTTGACCGCCAACGCAGAACTTCTGAAAGCTCAGTTAGCTCTGTGGTTTTAACCTCATAAAGCCTTCCACTGTCCACGAGCCACATAATATTTTCTGCGATGTCCCATCTCCAAAGGATCTGTCACTTCAGTTTGGCTGCCCTTGTCGTTATTACATGTGTCTTTCAATTTCTTAGCTTCTCTCTTTGGTTGCTGTCCAGCTTTTGTAACTGCACTAAAGCCTGAATACGCCAGTGGTGACTACATGTTCTTTTCTCCGTTATTTGTCCAGCTCAACGAAACCGAATTGCATGGAGTCTAGCTTTGGTCCCAGTTGACTGGCTCCTTTCCAGGTGTTAATTACTGAAGAACTTGTCTTACTATTTGATATTAATTACTCTGTGTGGGCCTCAGAGGAAAAAAATAGTCCAGAAAAGGAATGTGACATTAGAAACAGATCCAAACCCTGAGTGTCCTGCCCACCAGCCCCGCGTGGACTGAGTTCTCTGACCCTGGGAGGAATGAGGCAATACTCACGGGGGCCTTTAAGGGACTTCAAAGTCAAGTACAACTAAAGAACAATAAGAAAAGCCGAAAGAGGAAGATCAAGGGTGAGAAGGACAAGGAAAGGTAAGGTTAATAAGGGGGCAATGACTCCTGAAGCATTACATCTTAACCATCCTTAGTATTATTGTGAGACGTAGATGATTACTTTTCGTGTGACTTTGCTGCTAGAAGGCATACTGGTTAAGACCATGGAGTTGGGAATCAGAACAGTGTGGGTTTTATTTTTTTTTTAAGATTTTATTTATTTATTTGACAGAGAGAGTGAGAGCACACAAGCAGGGGGAGCAGCAGAGGGAGAGAGAGAAGCAGGCTCCCCACTGAGCAGGGAGCCCGACCAGGGGATCGATCCCTCTGAGATCATGACCTGAGCCGAAGGCAGTTGCCCAACCAACTGAGCCACCCAGGCGTCCCCAGTGTGGATTTTAATTCAGGCTCTACCAGCTAGTTATATTCTAACCTGCCAGATCCCTAGTTTCCTTTGCTGTAAAATGAGGATACAATGTTTTAAAAATGAGGATATAATTGACCACAGATCATCTCTATTATGAGGAATGTTTCAGTTAATGTATGCAAGGTTCTCACCACAGACTAAGTAAGCAATAACTGATACCTGTCCCCATAATTATTATAGTAGCTGCTGTTTCTACAGTGCTTTACCTCTTCTCCTTCTCTTTTTGGGTAACTTAATAGAAAAGGAGGCTTGTAGAGGTATTGGAGATGTCCTCCTTTTTCAATTTTGAGCTATTAATACAGAGCTAACCAAATATGCTTAAAACAAATGTCCGTTTCTTTTTTGCTTGGTTTTTGTTTGTTTTACACTGGACTCAAGCTGAGTTCTGAGGTGCTTGGCTGGAAAAGAGAGAAAGGATGGAACTGACCCTTGGAAGGTCACTGTGGAGCCAAGCGACCACAGAGGAGATTTGGGCGGCAGGCAGATGCCAGGGAAGTTTACAGAGGGCAGAAACAAGAGCTCGCAGGTCAGATAAATGGGAGACAAGGTAGAGCCTGAAGATGACCTGGGTAGTCAGTCATCTTCACTAATGGAACACTAATGGAAAATCTCGGTGTCCCCTCTATGTGTTTCTTCCCTGTGTGTCTCCTTTACTATTTTGGTCATCAAACATGTAGAGTTTGCCCCACGACAAGCAAGTCTCTGGACACCAGCTAGTGTGTTCTTTGATTTAATTCAATTTTTTTTAAAGATTTTATTCACTCATTTGACAGAGAGAGAGAGAGATCACAAGTAGGCAGAGAGGCAGGCAGAGAGGAGGAAGCAGGCTCTCCACTGAGCAGGGAGCCTAATGTGGGGCTTGATCCCAGGACCCTGAGATCATGACCTGAGTGGAAGGCAGAGGCTTTAAACCACTGAGCCACCCAGGCACCCTGATTTAATTCAATTCTGACACTCTACCCAGAGATAGCATCAGATTCCACAGGGTAAGGACTCAGTCCAATAAGACTTCCCACCCCCTGCACACACACACACACACACACACACACACACACACACACACACACACACACACACACTTCAGATATCAGGCACAAGCCCAAGTTGTCACCTGTGTTTCTCACCAACAAACCACAGATTGGAGGTTCCTATAACCTCCTCCTTGGGATCAATTAATTTGCTAACACAGCTCTCAGCATTCAGGAAAACAGTTTACTTACATTTACTGGTTCATTACCAAAGGATCTGATAAAGAATACGGTGAGCTTCCAGATGGAGGAGATGTGTAGGGTTGAGGTATGTGGGAAGGGGCACAGAGCTTCCATGTCCTGCCCAGGCATGCCTGTGTTCTAGAACCTCCACATGATCGCCAACAAAGAAACTCTCCAAGCTCCATACTTTGCCGATTTCATGGAGGCTTCATCCTGTAGGCATGATCAATCATTAACTCTCTTTTCAGCCCTTCTGCCTTCTCAAGAGAAGCAGGGTGAGGCTAAAAATTCCACATTTCTCATCATGGCTCAGCCATGGAGCCATCCAAGAGCCCACCCAGAGTCGCTACATTAGGTGATCCTGCTACCACCCCGGGAAATTACAAGAGTTTCAGGAGTTCTGGTGCCAGGAACCAGAGGCAAAGGCCAGCATATACTTTCCATGATCTCACAAACCCTTTACACTGGAGTACACAAAAACTTTCCAAAGAGTGTGCAGTTCCCAGATAGCTTTAGGAAAATGATGCTCTAAACATCAACATCCATATACAGTAGTCCCCCCACCCCCATCCACAAGGGATCCATTTCCCTCCTCAGTGGATGCCTCAAACAGTCCCTGGTACCAAACCTCAGATAGACTATGTTTTTTCCTATACATACATACTTGTCATCAAGTTTAACTTATAAATAATGCCTAGTAAGAGATTAATGACAATAACAAATAATAGCACAATTGTAACCATATACTGTAATCAAAGTTCTGCAAACGTGGTCTCTCTCTTTCTCAAAATATCTTATTGTGCTGTACTGCCCTTCTTCCTTTTTTTTTAAGATTTTATTTATTTTTTTGACACACAGAGAGAGATCACAAATAGGCAGAGAGGCAGGCAGTGAGAGAGGAGGAAGCAGGCTTCCTGATCTCCCAGGCTCTCCACTGAGCAGGGAGCCTAATGTGGGGCTCGATCCCAGGACCCTGAGATCATGACCTGAGCCGAAGGCAGAGGCTTTAACCCACTGAGTCACCCAGGCGCCCACTGCCCTTATTTCTTGTGAAGATGTGAGATGAGATGAAGGGAGGGGAATGATATGGGCATTCCAAGTAGCGGTAGGCTACTCTTGACCTTCTGACCACACGTCAGAGGGAGGATCATCTGCTTCTGGACTGCGGGTAACTGAAACCACAGAAGGTGAAACCACAGATAAGAGCAGACTTGTGTATGTTCTTCTTAATATGTCTTTGTCCAGTGGGTACGGGTAGGCTGGAAGATGCTGATTTTCCACCTCTCCTTTCATAGCTGTCCCTCTTCCATTTTACTGAAGAAAGCTAACCTCCATCCCTGATCTTACTACACTGCACTGTCCTGGGACTCACAAAACTCTGGGCTGGCTAGCCGAGAGGCAGTCTGACAGGTCATGCTGGGGTTGGTGTGGAGAAAGTCAACTCAGGTGTTTTTCCAAATATTTAATTTGAATGAAACTGAAGGATGATTTTTTGAGCTGTAAGCTGCTCATTAAAAACCATTTTTGATGACAGAATACTCTAACAGAGTTCAAAGAGTCGAGGGACTTTCCTGTAACAAAATATCTTCCATTTCATATACTTATTTATGTGAACAATTTTCTCAGTGCTCCTATAAAAAAAGGAATAAGTTTTATACTGCCCTATCTCATTATAGGAATAAGTATATTTATTCATGGCTATATGAATGATTTTTTTTTAAATCTCAGCTAACTCATTAAGAGATATATTTCAGGAGCATTCCTGCACCCCTTCCCCCAGGATACCAGAGGGCCTCCCGCTGCTGAGATCCCTTCTCGCAAGTTCTGTGGACATGAGAAGAGCACTTACTGTACTGTCCCTTTCCTGGGAATGTGCATACTGGCTCCGAGTCTGACCTAATCTACAGGCAACCCTCTATGGTTCTCCTTGGCCCTCTCAAACAGCCTAGCTGAATTAGTTAAAAGCAAAGGTCGGTTTTTTCAGTGAAAATGTAGTGTAAGTAGATTATTGAACCCTCAGAACTTGATTAATAATAAACACAAAAGAGTTTTTTTGTTTGTTTTGTTTTGTTTTTTTGGTGTTGCCTTTAAAAATACTCTGTCAGGGCACCTGAGTGGTTCAGTGGGTTAAGTGTCTGCCTTCAGCTCAGGTCACCATCTCAGGGTCCTGGGATTGAGCCCTGCATCAGGCTCTCTGCTCGGCAGGGAGCCTTCCTCCTCTCTCTCTGCCTGTCTCTCTGCCTACTTGTGATCTCTCTCTCTGTCAAATAAATAAATAAAATCTTTTTAAAAATAAATAAAATAAAATTTAAAAAAATAAAAATACTCTGTCCTACAAATTTTGGGTAATTTTTGGTTTTTAAAAAGTCAGATCTAGTGGACTCTAAAATGAAGTCTCTTATTGAAACTAGTGAATGACCTGTATTATTCCATTGAAAGTTCCCTTCTCCCACTGCATAGTTCATTAAGACAAGAACCTTTCACTGCTCATCCCACTCTCAGATGAGTCCACAAGTGCTTAATGCAGTGGTTTTCAAAATATTTATTTATGCTCCCACACCTGCAAAAAATGTTGTAAACTTTGTAACTCCTGTATCTAAAAAAAATTCGACATTTAAAATTTTTTATCATTGATATAATTTGAGGCAAATGATGCAATTTCCATTGTAGTATAAATATTGATACTTAAAAATAATACTATTATATTAGTCTTTTAAACATATCTACCGAACTGTAAGTATCACCGTTATTTTACAACTTCTATCATCCATTTGTAATACATGGAAAAACTCTTCTTTAATGGTGGGAAAGTCTGCAAAGTTCTTTGGCCTCCTTGAACTTGTGTTTCCATCCCACTTGTCCCTTAGAATTTTATCCTATTATCTTGTTACACTTGGAAGTTTTATTAGCCATTCTATCATAATTTTCTACAATAAAAATATGCATATAAGTTTAAACATTTCGAATTCCTATGACTCTAAGACTGTAAATATTAAAAATGTATTCCAGAGTGAGTTATCAAAGATTAAGATTCACTGGGTCGAAACATTATACACATTTAAAAATTTTTAATAACTATTAGACATAGCACATACAATTTTACTGGAAATATATTTCAGAGAGCTTCCAACTTCTCGCTCAGCACCACCCTAACCTTTGCTGCCTGTGGGCAGCAAAGTAAAATCCAGGAGAGGAGCTTCTTCCTCTTTGGAAATGGAGCTGAGCAGTGGAACAGAAGCCGAGACTTGGGCCAGAACGACTGTGCCTCAGTCCTGTCCCAGAGGTTACCTTCTTCTGTGGATCACCTAACCTCTTGGGGTCTCCATTTCCTGTCCTTGTATCCTGAAGATACTATACCACAGGCCCTGTTTCCGGTCCAGAGCTCTAGAAAGTTCCACCCAAGAGAATGTAAAAATGCTTCGCATGCAGCAAAAACAAAATACGAGTGTTCATTACTATTATTCAGAAAGGGAAATGCTCTTTCTGAAAGGCTGACCTCGGAAGCCGAGAACTGAAAGAGCAGTTTGATCATTACGATGCTAGATAATCTGACCTGTCTGGTATCGCTTTAGGCTTATTGGTATCTGAGATATTAAAATAAATGTATTTTTCTGAAGAAAAATAAGGGTCCTTGAGAGAGCCTTGAAGTCCTCATAAAAATAAAATGGAAAGGATCCTTACAAGCCTAAATGATTTGATGTTCATCTCGTGAGAAGCTAGCTCTCAGCCCCCAGCGGGGGCCTGCGCCCCAGAGGGAAGGCAAATCGCCACTGGACAATGAGGAATGAATTTGAGTCGCAGAATCAAGCCCTGTGTGCATAACAGCCAGACAGCTTCTGGTTTTGAGGACTTTTCATCCTAGATTCTTGGAAAAGAGAGAGAGAGAGAGGGAGAGAGGAATCTACAGAGTAAATAGACACAAGGAAATAAGCAAGTAAGGGAAAAAGGGGAAAGAGACACAAAAAATGCAGCGTGTTTGAAGTCTCCCCATCTTGATTCCATCAGTTCAGGCCCCAGGGGGACACCCCAAGTGAGGGGGCGTGTTTGTCGTCCGGCCCGGGGTGGGTCTGCCAGAAGGGGAGGTGGAGGGGCGGTGGATGGGGCTTGCCCTCCGCGGACAGAGCCTAGTCTGGCTCCACTTTGAAGTTGACCTGAACGGTCCTTTCATCAAGTTCTCAGTATCGCAATGGCAATAATTTAAACTTGAAACAGGAACAAAGTGTTTTTACTCTTGAGTAAATCCTCTGTTAGAAGAGCAGATTCTCTCCGGGCAGATGGCATTTCTCTGCTTCTTGTCTTGGTGGTGCGTTTAGCCCCCACTTTTCACACACAAAGTCTAGAGAACCATCTCTCCATAAAGCCAGTCAACGAAACATATCCCAGGACTGGCCATGGCGTCTACACAGTGAGAACATGAAGAGAGAGGTGGGGAACAGATTTTTTTTTTCAATATTTATTTATTTATTTTTGAGAAAGAGAGCGTGGGGGTGGGGAGGGTCAGAGGGAGAGGGAGACAGAGAATTCCAAGCAAACTCTCTGTTGAGTGTGGAGCCCAATGTTGGGCTTGATCCCAGGACTCCAAGATCATGCCCCGAGCCAAAATCGAGAGTCGGATGCTTAATCGACTGAGCCACCCAGGCACTCCTGGAAACAGGTTATTTTTTTTAATGGGAAAAAACTAATAGCAGAACTAAGTATTCACGGGACCTGGGTTCCCATTCGGATTTTGAATAACCTTATCAGTCCTGTGACTTCTCTGGCCTCAGCTACCTTACTGTAAAAGTATATGGTTGGATAAGATGATCTCTAATTCTCCCAGCTTTAAGAGATTTCTTGGGTCTGCAGCACTATTTGGGGGACAGGAGATAATTCCAGAGTAGGAGATAGGATTTGGTTGGAGGAACCTGGCTCATGAATATGTCCACCTCATATTAATTGATGAGAAGTAAAAGTGAAAAACCAGTGGTAATAAAGGACCCTATTTGCAAGATTTCAACTAAATCTTGGTGTCATAGACAACAAACAGAACAAACATGCTCCTTCTGGCTTATGATGATACAATCAAACGATTCTAATGAAAATTGGGATTCTGAGACTGTCCTTTCAAAGAAATAATTCTAAAGCCTGCTTATGAGTATGTCCACGTTTTAGCTCAGTGAGCACATGGCAAATGCTGAAATAATTCAGTTCCAAACAAACTGCGCGAATTGGTACAAGTGGAAATGTTGTGAAACTAACTACCAAGAGAAAATGAAAAGTTTCTATGGATGACTGGTCACATCGCTGCCCTTAATAGTCATCTGCAGGGTAGATGAAATAGTATGTCAACAATTCACTGGTTGGATGATTATAATGACCTTATAAATTGATGAAGAGGCTTGAATTGTAATTTTTAAAGCAAGTTCAGAAATACTTCATTCATTTCCACCAGGCAACGTCTATGTCCCTGAGGTCAAAGATGGCATCCGTCACTTTGACATACTTAGGCCTTTAACCAATTCAAACTAATCCACAGCTGTATCTGGAGGCCAGTTGTTGGAGGGAAGATTGCTCAAAGACTCTTTCATCTGCTGTCCCACTGATGTCCACCATTTACTTTCTGATTTGCCCTTAATGTGCTAAAATGCCCTTCTCTTCTGCATGCCAGACTTTCTGTCTCATCATTCAATCATTTTACCTTCACCAAGAATGCTGTCCTTTATTGGATGGATAGGGGCTGATGACTTCTGATTCCTAGTGCTTAATTAACCGTTCTGTCTCCTGTGTTGCCATATCATCTTATAAATAACACTATTATAAGACTTAGAGTATTAGTTACGTCTGTCTGCCCCTCTAGATTGGATATTTCTTTACAGCAGATGTCATCACTCCCATGTCCGTATCTCCCGCATCTACCACAATGCCCAGCACATTAACTGTTACTTGTAAATACTTAGAGAACAAGAACTATAGTAATGACTTGGCAGGGGTAGTGTTAGTTACCATCTCATAAGGACTTTTAATTTATTTTATAACAGGTAAAATACGACATATCAACAATGAAAATATAGCAGAATGTAATACAGTTTGAATATTAGTGGTTGAAATAGAAAAATATTGTGTTGGAAATACTTTGACTGATGGTGTTCAGGGAAGAGAAAACAAAGTGGTTTAAATAGAGGAAGTGAGGAAGGGTCTTGAGTGATTCTAGGAGTCGCTCACACCTCTACCCAGATCAAGTTACATTTCAAAGCACATGGCCTTCTTTTTCCTAGACTTGACCATTCTTACGTGTTCCCATTATATACAGGATAATTTACAGGCTGACAAGGTAGGTAGGAGGAGGCACAGCAGAGAGAATGAAATAAAAGATTGCCTTGAGGTATTTGAGCAAGTTAGAAGGAGAGAAAGGGGAATTGTGCCCCTCCCCACATCCATCTGTTGAAGTCCTGAGAACCTCAGACATGCCCTTATTTGGAAATAATGTCATAGACGTAATTACTTAAGTTAAGAAGAGGTCTTCAGGGATGGGTCAGCATCTGCCTTCAACTCAGGTCATGATCCGGGGTCCTGGGATGGAGCACCTCCTTGGGCACCCTGCTCAGCAGGGAGTCTGCTTCTCCCTCTGCCCTTCCCTCTTGCCCCCCCCACTCTCAAGCTCTCTCTCTCTCAAATAAATAAATAAACTCTTAAAAAAAAAAGAGGAGGTCCTAATACAATGTGACTAGTGTCTCTTTTTTAAAAAGGGAAATTTGGACACAGAGACACGCATTCGGAAAGAACACCATGTGGACACGAAGACGGCCATCTACACGCCAAGTAGAGAGTCCTGGGACAAGTCCTTCCTCCACAGCCTTCAGAAGGAACCAACTCATTGACAACTTGATTTCAGACTTCTGGCCTCCAGATCCGTGAGACAACAAATTTCTGCTGCTTAAGCCAGTTTGAGGTGCTTCGTTACAGCAGTCCTCGAAGATTAATCCAGGAATGAAAGAGAATGTGTTCATACATGCAAAAGAACGATTTCCTAAAATGAAATGAACTGAATTGTGAACTGTGAGATACAGAAATAGGGGGAGGGACCGCTGGTCAAAGACACTTCTGAGAAAGGAGAGGATATTGAGTCAGTTCTAAGTGCCAGCCAGCAGATGGCGTTGTTGATTGGAAGAGCTCTCGGGTAGGGGGGAGAGCCCATGGGTCTTTCCAATTTGTCCGAGGCTTGCAAATGAAGTAGCCAGAGGTGGTAATTGCTGGACATGCAGACCACTGCTAAGCTGTGTCCAGCATCCTCTGTGATTCTTGGAAGAGTACAAACGGGGACTTGTGGGAAATATTTCTGGTGGTTATAACCAGATGGGTGAGCAGTGTGGTATGCGGGCATGGAATTTAAACTTTTGCTGCATCAGACTAAAGTGCAAACTTCTACAGGGTTTCTCACTGTGTCTGTGCCATTCTCTTTGCATAGCATCTTACGAAAAGTTAGAAAATAGCTGTTCTTTGTGATGATAATTTTGTCTTTTTAATCCTACTGAAAAGAGACGCCATTTTTTCTTAAAAATTATATTTTGGGGGCACCTGGGTGGCTCAGTGGGTTAAAGCCTCTGCCTTCGGCTCAGGTCATGATCTCAGGGTCCTGGGATCGAGGCACGCATCGGGCTCCCTGCTCAGCAAGAAGCCTGCTTCCTCCTCTCTCTCTGCCTGCCTCTCTGCCTACTTGTGATCTCTCTCTCTGTCAAATAAATAAATAAAATCTTTTTTAAAAATTACATTTTGAAGCCAATAATGTGTACAAAGACTATATTTACATCTATTTAAGTCTTTGAGGCATGCTCCTATTCTTAGAATATTATTAACTACCATTTTAATATAGAAACATCAATATAACAGTGACCAAAAAATAATAAGTGTTTACAAAGCACTTTTGCACAGAGCACTGTAGTGTCATCAACAGACCTTATGGCCTGTTTTACAGATGAGGAATATTGAGACTCCTAGACTGTAAGCACAAGTGGAAAGTAGCAGAAGAAAAACCAAAACCTAGTTCTTCCAATCCCCAGTTCAACATGTTTTATCATTGATTAAATGTCTAAGGATTTAAGGAACTGTTAAAAAGGCAAATCGAAACCACAGTGACGGGCGCCTGGGTGGCTCAGTGGGTTAAAGCCTCTGCTTTCGGCTCAGGTCATGATCTCAGCGTCCTGGGATCGAGGCCCGCATCGGGCTCCCTGCTCAGCGGGGAGCCTGCTTCCCCCTTTCTCTCTCTGCCTGCCTCTCTGCCTCCTTGTGATCTCTCTCCCTCTGTGAAATAAATAAATAAAATCTTAAAAAAAAAAAAAAGAAACCACAGTGAGATATCCCCACACCTGTCAGAATGGCTATTAACAAAAAGACAAGACATAATAAGTGTTCACGAGGATGTGGAGAGAAGGGAGTCCTGTGTGTGTGGATGCGAATGGAAATTAGTGTGGCCACTTTGGAAAAGAGTATGGAGATTCCTCAAGAATTTAGAAATAGAACTACTGTATGATCAAGCAATTAATTCTACTTTTCACTATTTATCTGAAGGAAATGGAAACACTAGTTAGAAAACATCTCTGCACCCCACCCCCATTCACTGCAGCCTTACTTACAAGAGCCAAGACATAGAAACAAGCTAAGTGCCCATCAATGGAGGAATGGATAAAGAAGCGGAGATATGTATGCATACGTATCTACAATGAGATATTATTCAGCCATGAAAAAGGAGGAAATCCTTCCATTTGTAACATGGAAGGAACTTGAGGGCCTTATGCTAAATGAAATAAGACAGAGAGAGGCAAATACCATGTGATGTCACATACATAGGGAATCCAAAAACAAGAACAAAATCTGAACTCACAGATACTAGGAACAGATTGGTGGTTATCAGAGGTAGAGGGAGGAGAGAGGGCAAAATGGGTGAAGGGGTGGGGTGCCTGGGTGGCTCAGTGGGTTAAAGCCTCTGCCTTCAGCTCAGGTCATGATCTCAGGGTCCTGGGGTCGAGGCCCGCATCGGGCTCTGCTCAGCGGGGAGTCTGCTTCCTCCTCTCTCTGCCTGCCTCTCTGCCTACTTGTGATCTCTCTCTCTCTGTGTCAAATAAATAAATTAAATCTTTTTAAAAAAGTGGGTGAAGGGGGTCAAAGGTGCAAACTTCCAGTTAGAAAGTAAATAAGTCATGGGGATATATATAATGTACAACGTNTTAAAAAAATGGGTGAAGGGGGTCAAAGGTGCAAACTTCCAGTTAGAAAGTAAATAAGTCATGGGGATATATATAATGTACAACGTGGTGACTACAGTTAATAATACTGTGTTGTATATTTGAAAGCTGCTAAGAGAGTAGATCTCAAAAGTTCTCATCACAAGAAAAGAGTTTGTAACTAAAAAAAAACACAAGAATTTAAGGAACTATTAATAGAAAATTATACCACGTGGTTTAATGTTCTCCATTTTTTTAATGATTAAACTGTGTGCTATTATTTCTCAAGATAGTTATCATAAAAAGCCTATGGATTTTAATAGAAATACAGCTGTTGATTATATAATTAGCTCTGAGTAGAAAAAAAATGTAGACTGCTAAAAGTGCACAGAACGGGTTTGAACCTCTCTAATTTGGGCAAGATATTTAACATCGTCAAGCTACAGGTTTCTTAACTGTCAAAAATCAATAGTAATACTTGGCCTCATAAGCTTGCACAGAATACCATACATTAAGTACTTAATGTAGTTCCTGGACCCAAATAGTCCTTTATAAATGGTCGCTCTATAATTCCCTACAAAGGAGAGAGTATCTGGAGGTCTAGCGTGCAAAGAACGTGTCTTCTCTCAAGCAAAGGCCTAGGATCAAGGTCAAAGTCATAATATGCAGCCGTGGACCGACTTCACACCCACGCAGGGCTGCTGGGCCGTCAGTGAGCACACTCGCTTCCCACTTCTCAGAACTAAATGGAGTAGGAACATTCCTCTGCCTTGAACGGGCCCATTTCTGTCCGGCTTGTCATGTGGCAGCCACTTCTCAGGGCTTTGTGCCCTGCACTGACTAAGTGGGAGTTTTGAATGTAGGAAGCAAGAACAGTTTGCTCTAAAGATCCCTGCTGTGGATCGGAGGAGGTTATTTTACCGTAAAAGGAGCAAATTACACGACTTCTTTAATGTCATCCAGATGATTTTTCCTTCTCATTCTTTAAGCTTTGCTTCCAGTTCCCCGGCATTTCTTAGCAGGACGGGCTTCGCTTGGCACTGTCCACAGCTTCACCCATCGTCAACAACACTTGCGGGGTGTGAGTTTTCAGCCGTGCCTTTTTAATTTCAGAATTTCATTTCATACAAACCCCTTCCATATGGGCCAATGCTATGTAGTTTACAAAGTGTTTAACGACATGAGTTCACAGAATTTTAGAGCAGATGTATTGACTAGAGGTCGGCCAGACATTTTCTGTCAAGGCCCAGGCTGTAAATATTTTTGGTTTGACAGGCTGTGTAGTTTCGGCCCTGCCCTTGTAGCAAGAAAGCCACCCTAGACAATATGTAAACGAACGGGCACGGCTGTGTGCCAACAAAACTTTATTTGTGGACCCTGAAATTTGACATTCGTTTCCTCATCACATGACACAACATAATTTTTCGGGTTTTTGTCCCTAGCCCATAGGCCATACAAAAATGGTCATGATTTGTCTATCCCTGCACTAGACGATGATAGTCACGGAATCAGTGTTAGATCTGCTGGAGACCTTCTAGAGCTCCTCAAGTCCCCTCCCTGTGTAGCTGAGATTCTGGAGCACAGAGAAATGAAATACTCTCCTCAAAGGCATGCAGCCAGTGAGTTACAGAGACAAAAACTGTAGTCCCCATCTCCCGCTTCCTAAATCAGATTTTTTTCAAAACCATGGCATTCTTCAATAATTACCATGACTTTCACACATCTATGCAAGCTTCTATGATGAACTTGTAATTAAGCTGTGGGCAGAGCTGTCCGTCTCCACTTTAGCTCTTCTGACCTCAACTGGGAGAGACTTGGACTTTGCAAAATGACTTCCTGAGTTGTTGCTTGCGGCCTGGTATTAGGGTCAAAGACAACAAATGAGACCTCTCTCTCATGACTGAAATTGCTCCTTAAGTTAAATATTAGAATTTCTGAGCTAAAAGGGTCCCTAGAGATTTTCTTGGCTCACACCATAACATTATGTGGGGGAAATTAAGATCCAGAGAGCCTCAATGTACTACCCGAGACTAGTCACTTCTGGTTCCAGAAGCCAGGTCTTTGGACTCCTAGGACAGAGCTGTTTCACTTGCACCATATTGCCTGACACAAATTACAATTTATGTAAAGCCATGTTATTACTCATAATGAAAGTATGTGTTTTGTGTTAAAGTCCAGAGAACAAATATGATGATTACCATTGATTGCCAACTCATTATTATATGTTAAGAACTATACCAGGCATACGTGCATTGCAGGCTTTCCTTATTAATCTTCACTTGATAGTTCAGGAAGTTGAGGCTTGAAGAGTTTACAGTAATTTATTCATGTTACATAGCTAGTATGTGATAGAGCCACAGCTCAAATCTACTTTTCCCTTTAAAATCTGAGCTCTTCACCTTCCATGGCACCTCTGTTGGATGCTTTTATTTTCAGCCACAGAAATCCCAACCAAAAAAGGCATAAATAAGACGGACTTGGCCCAGGGAACTGCAAAGGGGAAGTGTGACTTCAGGCGCCATCCAGTCCAAGCCCTGTGACTCCTGGCTCAGCCTTCCTTGGCTTGTTGGCTAAGATCTGGGGCTGGCTTCACTTAGGCCACTCTGCATCCTCATTCGCATCCAGTAAGGGTCAAGGTGAAACCCTACCACATATGGAACAAACATCCCAATGCTAGAGCTCTGATTGGGCCAATCCCTGGAGGGGTCCATCGTCTGAGAGTGGAATTAACCCTCAAAGCTCATCCCTAGAGCTAGAAGTGGGTTCATCCACCCAAAAAGATCTGCTGTCACACAACAGAGGGAAGGGCTACTCTTTCCATAAGTGAAAACCTGGGGGCTTTAGAAAAAGAAGGGAAGAATGAATATTTTGAGGGCAATCAATGACTTTCTTTACCACTTCCATATCCACTTCATGTTTGTTTTTGTTTTTGTTTTAAGATTTTATTTATTTATTTGACAGAGAGAGGAAGAGCACACAAGCAGGGGGAGCAACAGAGGGAGAGGGAGAAGCAGGCTGTTTGCCGAGCAGGGAGCCTGACACGGGGCTCAATCCCAGGACCCTGGGATCATGACCTTAGCTGAAGGCAGACGCTTAAGCAACTGAGCCACCCAGGTGCCCCATCCACTTCATGTTCATTTAACTGATACCATCAAAGGGGCAAAATCAGCAGCATAAACCTTGGCAGTGGTGTTCTTGACCACTTGGTGGAAGGCTGTGAGGGGGGAATTGCTCAAGGTACACTGTTAAACAAGTTTCCTTGGATACCTGCCTGCATTTCTGGCATTATTAAATGAATATGCATCAGCCCATGATGGCAGGACCTTCCCCCAAAGTATTCTAATGGCTAAATCTGCATTTTGCAGGAAGAAAGTAAAGGGACAACTAGTGACCCAATCCTCATCTTGTATGATTAGGATTTTTATAACTCCTCCTAGTCTTTATAACTAAGAATTCATTACAATTCAGCCTCCCACTTGTCTGGCCAGCTCCAGTGACTCCAAAATCCCCCAGCATCCCCATTCAGGACCACTTTCATCACAACACACAGCTATAACTTTACATGCCTAGCATCTCCATTGGACCTCAGTCTCCTTAGGAAAGGACCATTTCTTACCCATTTTTGGTCCTCAGTCTGGAGGAGCATCTGACCCACAGGAAGTGAATGACTATAACCAAATAAGCAATGCTAGTTCTGAGGAGAGAGCTGGGCTTGCACCACGGACTACCAGGGAGATCATTTAGCCCCTCCGAAGCTCCCCTTCCACAAAATGAGAAAATTAACATCTGCCTTACAGGATGAACTGAAAAACATGCTATAAAATGTAAACGATGAAAGTGTTATGTCTTTCAATTTCTCATTCATTCTAGGATGCACATTTTCTCATATTTTAATGTCTCTAAAACTGAAATCCATTCTTGCAATGGATTGAATATTTATGTTCCCCTCAAATCTCTATGTTGGAACCTAATGCCCTGGGTGTTGGTATGAGGATATGGGACCTTTGGAAGGTGCTTAGGTCATGAGGTGAAGCCTTCAAGAATGAGATCAGTGCTCTTATAAAAGAGACCCCACGAAGCTCCCACCCCCTTCTGGATCCTTCTGGATATGAGGTTACAGCTAGAAGTCATTGTCTGTGAACCAGAAAGCAGGCCTTCACCATACACCAGATCTGTAGGCCCTTTGATTTTGGACCTCCCAACCTCCAAAACTGAGAGAAATAAATTTCTGTTGTTTCTAAGCCACCCAGTTTATGGTTTCTTGTTACCACAGCCCAAGCCAACTAAGAAAATCCTGCAACCCAGGCATAAAAATGCACCATAACTTATTATTTGACAGTCGTTTTTTCCTTATGTCTTATGTACCAGATTTTAATGTTCCATAAGATAATGGTGACTCTTACAATCAAAGGTGTCTGGCATTCAACAAAATACGATGCCACTGAGATCCACGCAGTACTCTGTCTCGGACAGATGTCCCCAAACCGACCTCAGAATCAACTGCTCTGTTTGTCAACCTCAAGAGCGTCCCTCCACCTCACTCACAGCATTCTGGATGCCTTTAATAACCGCTGCTCCATCTTACATTCTAAATGTATCCAAACACTTTGGGAAGTGATTTGTATTTTCATTTCCCCATAAACTAGTTACAGTATTTAGTAGAGGCGCTTAATCTGACTTGTCTCTACTTTCCATTACCATCTCCCCACCAGCAACAAGCTTGAAGTAATGGGAAGAACTCTGTAATGTTTAGGAAAGAATAATTTTAGTTCTAGTCCCCTTTTGTCACTAATTAGCTACGTGTCTAATCTCTGTCATCTGCTAAATGGGGGTGCCGATATTTTCCTCACAGTTATGCGAGGTTGCATGAGATCATATATGTGGATGTCCTTTAAAATGACTGCATTCTGGAATCCGATGAACAGAAAGGCCTCTGTTCCCCTCTGTAATTTCACCGATCTTGGATGGCTTCCAAAGACAACGCTTCAGAAGAAAGGGTGACTTTTAAGGTGCTTTTGATTACTTCCTATATTCATCCACATGATCTGAGATGACTCCTGTTCTCCAAACATCTACGAGACACGGAAAACAAAGTGACAGATTGTTACATTGGCTACACCCAGTTTCCAGTAAGTAAGTGGACTCCATTGCTTTAAATGTCAGTGTCCCTTGACTTTGCCCCATCCTGCAGGAACTGTTCCCTTTGCTTGGGCCTGCTGTGGGAGCCTTATCTTGATGTTTGCAAGACAGTGCAAGCTTTAACTTGAGACCATGAGTTTTTTATTTCAACATTACTTATCTGGGACAAGCTCCCTTTTATGTTTGGCATTAAAGTAGTAATCATTTATTTGTGGTTTTCTTCTTCAGTGTCTTTTTTCACATTGTGCCTGCCTCTACTTTGCACACAATTAAAACCGAGTTTATCTTTCACTTGGTTTTAGAATCAAATTATGGAGTGGGAGGGGGGGGTGGGCATTAGGACACTAGTAGATATTAGTGCCCACTTTGTGCTCAAATTACACATACTGCCTTGTTTCGGTAGACATCTCACAGCCATCTGAAAAGCTGTAGCATTTTGTGTTGGAGGACACTGAGGTGATCTGTCAAAAATCATAGAATCAGAAACGGACCCAAGCCTCCTGAGCACAGACCCCCCCCCCAACTTTCTGTTTTTGGTTTTGTCTAAGCATAAAAAAAAAAAGTGCAGTGGGGGGGAAAAGGTATTTGAGCAGGTATTTGACATCATATGTTAATCCTTTTAAACCAGAGATCATCTTTTTCCATTCCCTGTATCACTTGATTTCATGTTTTATTCCTGAGAATGAATTTATTAGACCATTTTCCTTTACATTTTTCTGGAACAAATCCAGATTCTTGTGGCATTACAGAATCTGTCTCCAGCTAAAGGCATTCCATAAAGGAGACAGCCTTAGGGAAGAAGCAGGGGATAAATTACATGAATGAGTTAGTACAAAGCTGCTAATAAAACCTACAACACAGGTAAAAGGCAGAGGGTATAATTTGCTGACAAAGTTATTTAGTACCAACTCTAAGAACTTAAGATATAAAATACTTTAAGACTATGTATTATTTATTTAAATTGCTAAACTAAGAAAGACCTAACTAAAGAGTGAAGCAAAAATGAATTTTCAACCCTGAGATTTATTTGTATGAATAATCACCAAGAAAGAAGTTCTTTTTGACTTTAGAGTGTGTTTTCCTTAAAGTTCATAAGATACAGTTCTTACAATGTAAGGAATCTTTTTCACTTCACGACTTCTTATTTTTTATTGTCTTACTACTTTTATAGTGAAGGATTTTTTTAGAGAGGTATATATTCTCGTATTTTATTTTATTTATTTTTTATAAAGATTTTATTTATTTATTTGTCAGAAAGAGAGAGAGAGCACAAGCAGGCAGAGTGGCAGGCAGAGGCAGAGGGAGAAGCAGGCTCCTCCCCGCCAAGCAAGGAGCCCGATGCGGGACTCGATCCCAGGACCCTGGGATCGCTACCGGAGCTGAAGGCAGCTGCTCAATCAACTAAGCCACCCAGGCATCCCTATAGTGAAGGATTTTTTTTTTAAGTTTTTGTTACTTGTCTCTCTAAACAGTAAAGGAAAGCCCTCTGTAAGAAGTCTTTGCATGAGAAAGGAAAAAAATTAGTCTCTGAAATTCATTAGAAATCTTAGATTCACAGATAAAGGAAACTTCATATTCCTGGTTTCTCACCAAAACCATAATAGTTTAAATGATTTAAGGACATAAAATAAAATGAAACTGCCAGGATAATTTTTGGTTAACAAAAAGAGCAAGGTGTAGAAAATGTAATAAATCTGGAGAGAAAGGGGGAGGGAAATGTGTGAGTTGCTAGATGAGCGCTTTATTAAAGCGGGAGTTATTGCTAGAATATCATTTAGCAGGGTTTATTTGGGAAAATCTGCTTTAACAGAAAGCGGAACACAGTTTATTTTTTTATCCTTTCCTTAACGTCCATCAACTGCTCCTTCAGTGAAACAAATTGGCAACTTCTTTGGCCGGGTAAATCTCACTATAAAATACAGCAAAGAAAGGATGCTGCTTTGGTCTTATTTCCTGGCTTCTAAGGGGCCTCTGTGGCCCGCGGGGACTGCTGTCCCGGAAGAAAATACAGCGTGAGTTTTCCCGGGCGAAGACAGGGTGACCGGCTCACACTGTGCGGCGGAGACCGGTTTGCTGCGCATCAAGCGTTCTTCGTCTCCAGGTTTGAGAGTAAAAGGCCAACTCATGAACGTGAGCCCAGGCGTTAGGAAACAGAGGCTGGAGGCAGGAAATGTGGCTGCCCCGGTCGAGCTGCTGGCGGATCCGACACTCCCCGGGTCGCGGGGATCCGCGAGCACCTGCTGCTCGGCTCTCTCCCAGGGCGGTCCCCGCGGGCGAGGGGCGCAGGGCCGCGGGCGGGCTGGCCGCGGGCGAGGGGCTGGCGCCCCGAGCGCTGACTGCCGGGCGCCCCGGGGAGAGGCGCCC
>LNAC01000277.1:1154663-1238735 GCA_002007465.1 Ailurus styani
GGGGCCGGCCCCCGCGGGGGCTTTGGCCATGAGGAGCCTGTGGCTGGCGCTGTGCGCGCTGGCGCGGCTGTGGCCGGGGACCCTGGCAGGCTGCGCCGAGGCGGGGCGCTGCTGCCCGGGCCGGGACGCCGCCTGCTTCGTGCGCGGCTGGAGGTTGGACAGGGTTTACGGGACGTGCTTCTGCGACCAAGCCTGCCGCCTCACGGGGGACTGCTGCTTCGACTACGCCAGGGCGTGCCCAGGTGGGTGGCGGGGCCGAGGGTGGGGCGCCGGCCCTTCGCCAGCAGCCAAGGGGCACACTATCCCAAACCAAGGACCGCAGCCGGGGCGCCAGGATCCCCCAGCCCCTTCCATCCTGGCGTGTCCAGACCGTCTATCCCGTCTAACCCTCCATTCTAGGGTCTGCCAGCCTCCTTCCTCTAGGTGCACTCAGCTCCCCCCCCCCATCCTGGAGTCCTCGAGACCCCTCCCTCCATCCAGGTACACTCGGCTTTCTCTATCCTAGGGTCCTCCAGCCCCCTCCATCCGGGGATCCTCCAGTCCTCTCCAACTAGACATAGCGCGCCAAAGCACCTCTCCCCATGAGAACCTGGATGGAAGGGGCTGGAGTCATCAGTTCTCCTGGAAGTGTGTGGGATTCAGGAACTCCAGCCTGATGGGGCCACCTCCTACCTGGAAAGATGGCATGTCAGGTTGCGCGGCGTGTCCCTGGGCCAGGCTCCACCACGTTCTTTCTGTTAACTCTCAGGGATCTTCAGGACCTTGTGAGGGGTGAAAAGAAAAGGGATGTGTAATTACCCCACTCGGTGCCCAGGGCTTGCTCTGGTACTTCTGCAGAACAAGTTCTTGGAGGATCACAACGGTCCTCATTCCTGGACTCCAGCGTGTGGCACTATCCCTTTCTCCTAGGAGGTGTCTGATATGCTCTTTGAATTCAATTTTATCTCTATGGCATGATAAAGGTTTTTATCTGGGGGTTCCCATTATGTTTTAATCTTGCTGGTTTTCCTGTAGGGTCAGTCTTTTTCATCTTTCACTTTCCCACAGTATCACAGCCCCTGGCAAGGGCTCAATAGATGTTGATTTAACTAAATTAAAAGATGAAGAAATGGTGGGTATAGTCGTAAAGAAAAGGTTTACCTGAGAGAAGCCAGCTCTAGAAGTAAGAGAAACCCTGCTCCCTGCTCATCTTGTCACCCCAAAAGCCTCACATATGTTAGGGTTTGGCCTCAAGGATCCCTGCATTGTGGTACCCTCCGCATCTTCGTGGGGGAATAACACACAGGTCCGTGTCATTACTTGGGGAACTGGATGTCCTGTCGGGAAGAGCACGTCTTCTGTCTTCTGCCTCTGTGAAGCCGGAAGAGGCCACCAGCCCCAGGCAAGGTAGCACCCAGACCTGCTCCTTAAAGAACACAATTGGAAAACATGAAGATTTTTTTGATCCTGTTTGAAAGCTAATGATCAATCTACAAATATTGATCCTCTTTTTGATAAGCCTCTCTCCCTTTCCTGCTTCAAGGCCAGGGTATTTTACCACTCAAGTAAGGTGAAGAGTCAGTTATTTAGGAAATGCAGGCCCTCGGGCCCAGTCCTCAGGCCCTTCGGAAGAGCATCCGTTGTAAACTCCTGTGTTCCTGCAGAGCAGATAATGTGCCCCTGCCTTTGGGAAGCACAGGGCTACAAAGAGGATGAAGACACAGGCTCTGCTCCCTACAAGGTCACAGTCAAGCAGGGAATACACCTGCGAACCACCTACAACATGCTTAGTGCCCAAATGAGGGCTCCTGGAATCTAGGAAGGGAAAACTCGTAAGACCCAAGGGATTCAAGGAAAACTTCCGGGAGAAAGTAACATGCAAGCATGGTCCTGAAGAATGAGCAGGTGGTCTCCAGAAGGGGAAGGAAGATTTTAGCAGGAAAGCACCATGTGGTTGCTCCGCAACACCTGTGGGTGTCTGCCTTTGGTGCCAGGAACTGGGCTCGGCCACAAGACAGGATGGGTGGCAAACCCAGCTGGATATGGAGAGATTCAGGCACAGAAGAGGCATGGGTCGGACAGCCCAGCGGCATGCAAAGAACTGGCTTTCCAGTGAGGCCTCGAGGTGCTGAGAGGGGTGGCAGAAGCCTCAAAGCCTTTATTTAGTCACAAAGAAATCCCGTCTTTCCAGAGCAAGAGGTAGAACTATCCCAACGAACAGCCTATCATTTGGAGCATGGATGCGTTGGACAAGGAGAAGCAGAGAGGAGATGACCTCCCCATCTTGGGAAGGGCCTGCAAGAAATCACAGCACCTTGGTGCCCGAGAAAGGAAGACCTGCGGGTGGTGGGCATGGGAACTGAAACCAGAAAAAGAAAGGAGCCCCAAAGAGTTTTAAAAGGAGCATATGCAGCCCTAACCGCCCTTCCCCAGGGAGTTAGCGGAGGCCCTCACAGGCCTGAGCAGAAGCAGACACAGGACCGAAAAGGCTCCTTGTTGGTAAATCCTCTGTGCCTGGAGTTTCTGGGGAGGGGAGGAGACAACAGAGACAGTTGGAAGCTGGCCACTTGGAAGATTTAGTCTGCTCGCTCTGCAGAGCTGAGGGTGAGAAGGGACGTGGTGGAGCCAACATGCGCCATCTCCTTAGCTCTAGACAGGGGGACAGGCGTCCTGGCCTCGCAGAAGCCTCCCAGGGCTCTCCCATCACTCCGTGAACATGAATGGGCAGCACAGTGACGTGTGGGCCCACGGCTGCCCGATTTCAGGCTGTCATCTGCCACATCTGTTGTGCATGGCTGTTATTTATTCCCAAAGATCCCAACGTTCGGCAGCTTGGGGCCCGCCAGCCACTCCACAGACATAGAACCATTCTGCCCCTTAGATCTCTTCTCCTTACCAATGTTATGTTACCTGTCGAGGTCGTCTGAAACCTTTTTGACTGAAATTACATTTTATGTGAACCAAAAATGGAGCTGTGTCAGGAGAACTAGGAAGGCCTTATTTCTCTTCCTTCTGATTTTTTCTTCTTTGTAAAGAGTTTTTTGGGGGGGGGGAGCGTGTAGCTAAGAGATGAAATACTGGAATTTCTTTTTCTAAATAGGGCTTTTTATTTTTACTTAGTAAAAATAAAAATTAAGTTATTGGATCTGTGGAATTACTAAACTGCCAAAAGTATCTGTTCTGAAAAAAATGATCTCAGAAAAATCTCATTATGATGTTGGTATCAGTTTCAACACCAATTATATATCTCTAGCCCCGACCCCCAACAACAACAAAAAAAGGAATAGAAAATTCTCCATTGGCTGTGCCTGACCAGAGATGGGGAGAAGTAAAGGAGGAGACAGATCCAAGTTACCTCCCCTGAAAGAACTTCTTAGAAGGCTTCCTTATCAGGTTCATGACGCCCAGTCTCTAGGTCATCACCTGGGTTCCTAGAGTCTGCATTCTAAGATAATAGAAACAGCAGGCTGCACTAGATTTTTTGATGAGCAAATTCAGGAAAGAGTAATAATGAACCCAAGGGGAACAGGGCAAAAGTTGAATAGCCCGCATGAGCCCGTCTTTTCTCCTAGATTTCCCAGGGAATCTAGGAAACGAACTTGCCCAAATGTGCTGACCACACACCTGGAGGGAGAAAGGGCAAGTGTACTGGAAAATGCGGGCTCCAAAGCACACTGTCTACCGTGTCACCATGTACGGCGATTCAGAAAAGTTGAGGCTTTACTGGAACCATAGGGGCCCAAGAGACAGCATGTGGCTTCCCCCGCCTTTGTCTCTGGAGGAAAAATGAGCAGGGCCTGGCGCCAGCATTCAACATGACTTGACTTTGCAGGCTTGGGCTGCAGCCCTGGGCGTTCAGTGGAGGAGGATAAAGTTGTTAACCCTTCCACCACACTTACTCGGTGCCAGGCACTTGGCAGCTCTAGTCTTAGGTCTCCCGACCCACAGCCGTAGCCGTGGTCATCAGAGCATCCCAAGTCATACAGCTAACCAGTGACAGAGTGAGGTCTGAACTCAGGAACTCTAAGTCCAGAGCCCACACGTTTAAACGTTATGTTTTGACCTTCAGAGGAATGAGGCTTTATGAGAAGCTGTGTACGTGGCAGGGCGCGTCCCAGATCAATACCGGTAGAATGAGTGAGCCTTCTCTCTCCTTTGACTGATACTCCTCAAGGGCAAAAAATTTTGTCCTGCCCCTCCTTACAATCCCCAACGGCCATTGTGGTGTCGCTGAATTACGTTCGGTTCAACAGCCCGAGCACTCATTCCATGGAGGGGATGTTATCTGTGGCTGCAAAGGGCTCTACCAGCTGGGTTGTAACCACCTGTGCTTTCAAATATGACCCTTTCCGTCCTTGTCTTCAAAATATGTTTGTTGCAGAAAAGTTGGAAAATACAGAAATGCACGCAAGAAGAAAACACCTCACCGGGACACTGACTACTGAGTAAAAGCATAATTATCTTTTTGATTCGTATGCCCTTTATCTCTGGGGTTACATGGTGTACAAAATTCTGTTTTTTCTAATGAGGGAGTCCTTTTTATGGTCTCTCTCAGATTGCATGAACTCATCCAGTTAATATCTCAAAAGAAAAAAAACAAAACAAAACAAAACAAAAAAACAAAAAAAACCCTCCAAGGGCCAGATTCTGCAAGAAGGAAAAAAATACATGATCATTTTATTAGAGCTTTTGGAGGGGGTGGTATAGGCACTAGGGCAATGTAGTCTCATTTGACCTTCAGAGAAGATTTGACAGGACTTCTCGGGAAAGGGGATACATGAGGAAAGAGAAAAAGGCCTATGACATTTAAAATAGTGTTACCATGAGGGTGTGTGTGTGTGTGTGTGTGTGTGTGTGTGTGTTGCTTTATTTTTCTTCCACAGAATGTCAAGAAATAAAAGCTAAGCATAAATGCTACTGCTATGGGTAAAATGCAAGAAGAATATTTTTGTAGCAATAACTTAGGACTATTTGAACTTAACAACGTGAGGGAGAGGGGTGCCTGGGTTGCTCAGTCGTTAAGCATGATCCTGGGGTCCTGGGATCGAGCCGCCCATAGGGCTCCCTGCTCAGCGGGAAGCCTGCTTCTCCTTCTCCCACTCTCCCTGCTTGTGTTCCCACTCTTGCGGTGTCTCTCTCTGTCAAATAAATAAATAAAATCTTAAAAAAAAAAAAAAAAAGCATGGGGGAGAAAGCACTTGCTCGTGGGTGGCCTTAAACTTTTAGGCGGCAAAGAGCCAAGCAGGCAGGGCCAGATCAGTGATTAGCCAAGGAGATACTGCATGAACATGAGAGCAAGGTTTCGTGTTAAGAAGAAAGAGCCCAAACTCTGAGTATGAAAGGAAGGACTGGCTGTCAGCTCAGTTTGTTGCTGTGTGTGTGTGTGTGTGTGTGTGTGTGAGAGAGAGAGAGAGAGAGAGAGAGAGAGAGAGAGAGAGAGAGAGAGAGATCATCAAGAAAAACAGTAGGAGATGGGTTTTTTTAGTTATCTTTTGGCACCTAAGACTGAGGATAGTGTTTCTAGCTCCGGTTGCCCCTGCTCACAGAGGCTGTGAATGGACCTGGACAGAACCCACTGGTAATTCTGAGGGCGGGGGTGGCTCTAGAAAGATGGGTCCCACGGCTGGAGTCATCAGCCTGAAAGGTCCCTGTTAGACAGGGAAGGGGACCTCCTGAGACATTAAATCCCTGAGCCGTGCGGATAAGATAAACATAGATTTTTTTTTTTTCCCACCGTGTTCTGAAATTCTTGAGTGAGGGAAATTTGGATCAGATAAGAGGAAATACCGCTCCACGCCACTGATAATAAAATGAAAGAAGCTTGTTATTTTCAAGATGTGGTACTGGCAGGGGCTATAAATGGACTTAAAAGCATCTGAGGGATTTGGGGCTGCCAGGAGAAGCGGGGGTCTACGTAACCTGAAGGCACAGAAACCCATGCTCCTTCCCGGGACACCCCTTGGGGCCACCATTGCTGGGAGAGCCCAGACAACTCTTGCCCTGGTAAAGAATTCCCATACTTTTGGCTCTGGGAGGTTCTGATTTTGCTCCTGTCCTTCAGCCGGCTTCCCTTTCCCACTCAGAGCCTTTGTTAGGGCTTTGGCTTCTAACTAATGATATGAGCAGACCAGAATCTGTTTCAGTGTAGAAAATTTGTTTAGGAAGGAGGAGGAATTTGCCCAATGACATTTCTTTCTTTCTTTCTTTCTTTCTTTCTTTCTTTCTTTCTTTCTTTCTTTCTTTCTCTCTTTCTTTCATTCATTCAACAAATATTTATTGATTTATGGAGTTTGATTTTATTTCAAATTTAATAGCAATGCCCTGAGAAAGTTTAAGAAGCCATTTATTATTATTATTATTATTATTATTATATTTTTAAAGCTTAGTGTAAAATCTTTTAAGGTAATTGTACTTGGATGTGACTAGCTATTCTTGTGAGAACATGTGAAAATATGCTCTACGCTTTCTTTGGGCAGATTCCCTACTGAAATATATAACTTATTTCTCCCTGTTGGCCATTCTCCTTGTGGTTGTGGTAGAGACATTTGATAACCAGAAAGTTCTTGAGGAAGGGGGACTAGCCAGAACTTCAGAAAGGACTTGATAATTCCTTGTCCTCTGCATCTATCCATGATCTCACTTCCTAGTGAGCTGAGAGCCAGACGTGCCCACTGGGCCTAAAGCAGGAACTTGGGGATCTATGTCTATGTTCTCTTCTGTGTCTACCTCTCTGTCTCTGCTCTTATTACACTTATTGGGGCCACCTGCCAAAAAAATTACTTGCATTGAAATCCACGTCTGGATGGCTCAGTCGTTAAGCATCTGCCTTCGGCTCAGGTCATGGTCCCAGGGTCTTAGGATCGAGCCCCTCGTTGGGATCTGGCACCCTACTCAGTGGGAAGCTTGCTTCTCCCTCTCCTCCTCCCCCTGCTTGTGTGTTCCCTCTCTCGCTGTGTCTCTCTCTGTCAATTAAATAAATAAAAGTCTTTCAAAAAGAAGAAAAGAAATCCACATCTCAGAATCTGCTCCTGGGAAACTCCACCTGTATGTTATGTTGAATTTAAACAAAGGAAAAAAGAAAACAGCTCGCAGAGCATTCTTTTTTTTCTAAAAGGGGTGGGATGATGTCATTAAATCCTACCATTAGGAGGTTGGGAAGCTGTGACAAGCTTGGAGTCAGGAATGATCACGTTGCTCACTAGGTCTATTGGCCTCCAGTAATAACTAGGGAAATGTGAAGATTGAGAAAGTCAGATTTTAAGGAAGAATATTTTGACATGCTGACTATAGATGTGAATACTAATGGAATAATTCAAAGGAAATGTGTGTCCTGCAGCTATAATATATGACTTGAGATGATAAATTTGTCTGAAGTTCCTGTACTTCCCCTAGCATCCATGGCCAAAGATCTCTTGTGATCTATGACGAATTGCACTCCAAACAATTAGAAGTTCACAAGTTCATCATGAATTTAATCTTTTGTGCAGAATAGTAATAAATACCTCAGATTCACCTTCCAACTCAAAATATTTTGTGGAACCCCTTTATACTTTATAATTCTATGTGAACTTTTTTTCATTTTGTCTTGTAACGAAGCCGTTGAGATGACTCCCAGGACCCAGAACTTTCTGATTTTCTTTACGAGGCTGTTAATTTAAAGTCATGGACTGAAAATATGAGACATAGCATTTTCCAGGGTCAAAGGTTAACTGATAGGAACAACAGCTGATTCAGTGATTCTGTGATTTGAGGATGTTAATTGTGGGGCAAACCAAATGAAATAAATAAACATTGCACATGAGACACAAATGTTGAAGAAATACTGGGAAACTAAGTTCCATCAGAAAACTGTCCCCAGTGTCATCTTGTGCCATATGGATAGCGTGTATGCAAACCGAGGCCATATTACTAAGTTGTGAGTTAATGCCATGGCAAAATTGTATTCGACAGTGATGTCCAATGTTAATCTATGACATAAGTGTGCCATTTTGTTTTTGTAGAGTGTATTATTAAGTGTTGTTCAAGGCCAGCACATCAAGGCAAGACTAACTAGGCTCAGAAATGAAGAGATTTGGGTAACAGAGAGCTGTTGGAAGACTTAAGGGCAGAAGGAATGATTCTCAGTCAGCTCCTAGCCCAGCAGGCTGTCTCTTTCAGTGCCTCTGGCTCTAGGGCCCAATTGGGATCATGAAAATAAAAGGGGATGGATCCACAAGAAATAACACGAGCAGGAAGTGGCCTGTTACCAATTTTCCAATGGATGTGTGCATGGCAGGTACAGGCGGCAAGTCTCAGGTGCCTCATCCTTGCTTCCTTCCTACCTGACATGGGATGCCTGTGAGTTTTTCAATGATTAATAAAAGCATGTATTAAAACAGTCTTAAGTTTTTGAATTACTGACAGATGTTTATGTTGTATGGGACCCTTTTCGTGTCAGGGTGAGCTGCGTGCTACCATAGGATGGGTCTTCCAAAATCCAGAAACCCTAAAGAGAGTGTGCTGAGAGGTCAAATGAGTTTTCAAGTACAAGCTGTCAGAAGTCCAAGTCAAGATTTCAGAGAAGTTAGAGTGCTTTCTTGGTGAAGACTCTGTAAGCTTGAAAGTATGAGGATGGTAAGGAAACTGGGTCACATTTTGTGGGAAAGAAAGAATTTGGGCCTCTAGTTTGGAGGCACATCTTTTGTTTTCTTATTCTTTTTTCTTATAAACGACCTCAAGTCCTGAAATGATTCCACTGAAAAACTCATTATAGTCCTTTTAAAAGGTTCGTTAGGACTTTGAATGGGAACGTTAAATATGCAACCACATAGAATTTCATCATGGCCAGAGAATTGCCCAATTCTTGCCCCGGACTCTGCCCCGTCATGCCTGACCCTTTGTACTCTTTACCTCTGTGGGCTCTGGTTGCCTTTCTGCAAATGCCAGCTCTTCTAATGTAGGGGTCTAAGAGCCATGGAGGATGAGAATGGCGCACTAAGAGAACTCCCAAGTCTACAGGTCCCTCGGTGTGGCCCTAAACCAGGCATGATGGAGAGACCCATTCCGGGGGTAAGAAGTGACTTGGGCATTTTCTTTTACCTTTTTTCCCCTTGACGTTCTTCTACCCATTACTGTTAAAATAAAAATGTTCCAGGCAGGGGAGGATAAAGTTAAAATCAAGGAAATGTAAGAGCAAAGATCTTATCTAAGCCCACGGAGTATGAGGAAGTACCCAAAGGCGTCAGTCTCTTAACTGGGGTGTGTCCCTGGCTCAGACCCACCCTCCTGACCCCAGAAGAGCTGCCTGTCTGCCTCGGAGAGGTGCGGGTTATCAGCTACCCATGGGGCGGGTGGAGTCCCTGCCCACCGAGCCCCCTAAGACAGTGCACCGCCCCCCTCCCGCCCGTCCCCCGGTGCAGGGCGCTGGCAAAGGGCGGAGTGCGTGGGCTAAGCCCGACCGTTGATGCTGGCGGGAGCAGCCTGGCCAGCGGCTGGGTTTCCCCAGGTGAGCGTCCCATCCCGTGGTGCTGTTTTTCAGCTCGCCCGTGCATCGTGGGGGAGTGGAGCCCCTGGAGCGGCTGCGCCGACCAGTGCAAGCCCGCGGCCCGCGTGCGGAGGCGGCCGGTGCAGCAGGAGCCCCGGAACGGCGGCGCGCCCTGCCCGCCCCTGGAGGAGAGAGCCGGCTGCCTGGACTACTCGACGCCGCAAGGCCAGGACTGCGGGCACTCCTTCGGTACTGAGGGTTTCACCGCGGCTGCCTTTGTTGTCTGTGTTGACTTTCCATCCCTTCCTCCCCCTAAAAGGCCATGTGCTGAGCCGGGGAAGTTCCGTGAGCGCGGCGGGGGAGTGGGATGGGCCGGTTCCCCCAGAGCGGACCGGAAGCTCAGGAAATGCTTGATAAAGGAGTGAGTGTGAGCTGCACCAGGGCCTCCCTACTCCACCCCTCCGTGGTCGGTGTGTTCATAACCCCGGGGTGCCCCCCTCCCCCGCTCTGTGCGTGAGCTGGGTGGAAAGGACACGTGCGTCGTGGTGTTTAGCCAACTCAAGCTGGAGACAAGGACTGTAGGTAGGATGACAATATTTCACACCAGATAGTAAGTGTCCATAAGGTGACTCTTCATCCTGAACCTTTAATGCCTGTGTAGTCAGATAGGCTCATCACACACGTGGGAAGGTTATAGAAAAATGATTAATTCCCAAGAAGTGATAAATGATTCTCATAAAACACCTGCTCCTCCTCTCCAGCTGACTGTATTGGGGCTGATGTGATCAGATTTGTGATTTGAAAAGATCATTCTGGTTGTGGAGTGGCCGGTGGAGGGGCCAGAATTCCCCCGATGAATGAGTCAGGAACTGTACAGGGCTCACAAAGAAATAGGCATCAAAGCACCAAGGTGTTGATCTCGATTGAATCCGATGGAGCAAAACACTGACTTCTCAGGATAACAAAGGTCATATGTTTTTAATAGGTACCTGGAAATTTTTATGCCAACATGACACTCATCAAGCCATTTTGCTCCTTTTTTTTCATTCTACGCACAAATATGTATTGAGAGTCTACTGGTTGCCAGGCACTGGGCTGGGTGCCAGGGTTACCTTGGTGACATAAGCTCAGGGGAACCTGCTGTCATGCAGATTGGGGGGGTGGTTAGATAATCGATGATCTTAGGGAATCAGTCCCAGAAAATTACAGCTGCAATTTGATTCAACTGGTTCTGAACAAGTGAGTTGTTTGGAGCTATGAGTGTAATAAGCTGATTTCCCTGGGTCTTGAGGAAGGAGGGGAGCCACAGGAATGGAGAAGGGGAGGGGCTTCCCTAAGGAGGGGCAGGGAAGGCTGAGAAGTATAGAACGTTCCAGAGACTGACATGGTGAACCAGGTAGTTAGGTATAGGGGTTCGAGGCATTTGGGGGTCGATGTAGGAAAAACAGGACCACAAGAGGCGGTAATCTCCAATAAGCTTGTCTGGGTGGTGCTTGGACAGAGTTCCATGAGAAGGGCAAGTCCAGAGGCTATGGCGTGGGGACCACCATCCAGGGGGGAGGAGAGGAATCTGCCAGGGGTCATGTGTCTAGGGGATGGCAAGACAGCAGAGCCCGGAGTCTCTGGGTCAGAGATTTTCCAAGGGCAAGGGCAGTAGCAGCTTGGGGTCTTAGAGCCCCCAGGCTTTTTAGCTCATCCCTGGTCAGCAGTTGCCAGGTATAGTTTCACTGGGTAGGTAAAGCAGTCAAGGCCTAAATGGCTAAAAATCTGCTTGTTCGGCAATTTTTAAAACAATTTGGGGGGCGCCTGGGTGGCTCAATTAGTGGAGGGCCTGACTCTTGGTTTCCAGTCAGGTCATGATCTCAGGGTCATTGGATCAAGACCCGCAAGGGACTCTGTGCTCAATGGGGTGGGGAGGAGATGTCTGCTTAGGACTCTCTCTCCTTCTGCCCCTCGGCCCATGCGTGTTCTCTCCTCTCAAAATAAATAAATGAATCTTTAAAAAAAGAAAACAATTTGGATGCATAAAAATTTGAGTTTGCTGCCAGTAGGCTTTGGAGCTAACAGTTGTCAGCCCACTGTGCGGAAGTCAATGACCTAGAGACCGTCTTTGACTCATCTCTGTAACGGTGGGGAAGCAAAGGCCCATTTGAAAGGTTGAAGGAAGGCCAGAGTGTGGAGAGCACAGAGTGGGACTGGCATGGAGAGGGGAAGTGTCCATCCCGAGCTCTCCGTTTAGGATTTTGGTCTTTATCTTACGAGCCCTGGTGAGCCACTGTAGCATTTTCCGACGTGGTCAGATTTGGGATTTGAAACCACGGCTCTGGTAAGGGAAGGGCTGAGGCGGGAGGGGGAGGCATTTCTCAGATGGGGCAGTCAGATGAAGGTTCCAGGGCAAAATAATTTAGTGCTCACAGAAACAGTCATGGAACAAAATCATGGTCAGCTCATGTCCTCGGCAGAACACGACAGAAAGGGCTATTGGGTTGATTTTTTGGATGACTCTTAAAACCTATAGTTGATCTGTCAGGAAGCAGCTACTTTGTGCATTTACCGGTCAGGTTGCTAGAAAGTAGTTCTTAAGTACATCTGACTCTAGTGCTACACGAAGCTGTCACAGACCCGCTTTGCAGCCCGGTATCTTTTTATAACAGCATAATGCAGGTCACGGGTAAAGGGACAGGAAGGTCAATGAGAGGATGCTGTGGAACATGGACCAAGGGCACCATGGAGCACTGGGCCCACACCCAAGCACCACCCTGTCCCCCGGGGATCTCGTCTCTGCCTGGAGCTGTCCACTCATCTGTCCTCTGGGCAAAGCCCCTGGGCCTGTCCTCCAAATTACCCCGCTCAGCCACCCCTCCCACCAAACTCTAGTAAGAGGATTTTTATAAAGCAGCAGTCTTGGGGCACCTGGGTGGCTCAGTGGGTTAAAGCCTCTGCCTTTGGCTCAGGTCATGATCTCAGGGTCCTGGGATTGAGCCCCACATTGGGCTCTCTGCTCAGCAGGAACCCTGTTTCCTCCTCTCTCTCTGCCTGCCTCTCTGCCTACTTGTGATCTCTCTCTCTCTCTGTCGAATAAATAAATAACATCTTTAAAAAAAAAAAGAAACAAAACAGCAGTCTTTATAGGTGACTCCCCACAAAGTGTTAGTGACTTAGAAATAACACCAAGAGGAGAGATCTGTACTCAGCGGCTGCCTTTCCTAGTAAGGTCAAGTAAAATCCAGTTTGGGAAGAGAGGAGAACTCTCTCCTTGGGGACAGGGCACTGCGTTTGCAGCCCTGACTTTGGTTCCTGAGATGTACTCTCCTATGGTAATGCCGTGGAAATGATGACTGCTGTCATGAGCTGGTCAGGGAAGACAGGACCCCTCGAATATTCCAGTCTGGTGGTTCCTAAAGGGTGGTCTCCAGCCAGCAGTGTCACACTCAGCTGGGAAATTGTTAGAAAAGCAAGTTCCTTGGGCCCCACCCAGACCCACGAGGTCAGGATCTCTGGAGCTGGGCGTAGCTCCATAGCTGTGCTTGTAACCAGGCGTCCAGGGGACTCTGCTGCTCACTGAAGTTCCAGAACTGCTCTAGCCCGGTATGGATGCACTGTTCTTCCCTCAGCCCCTGACTCATAGCTGGATCCCTTACATGCCACTTTCTCGAGGGCAGAAACTCCCAAATGTAAAACAGGGGTCTAGTCAGGAAAACATGGGGGTAAATCAGACTATTTTCTCTAAGGAAGACCTTCTCAGAGGCTTTAATATGCTAATAAGCATTTTCATTCTACAAGAGGGAGCTAGGATATGGGATGCTTTCCCACCTTATTTTAATTGGTTAGATGGCCAATTGGTTAAATTTAATTGATTAAATGACTCCCTTTCCCAGGGGATCTCACCAAATCACTAGTGTTCTATGGAATACACCTGGGAAAACGATGGACAACAAACAAAAGGGAAATGAGAGCAGGGACGTGGTGAATTGCCCTGAGGCCTGTCTCACCCGTGTCCCCGCAATTCCCACGCCTTCATTGACATGGGTCATTCATTTAAGGTTCACTGAGCATCCACGACAGCCAGCAGTATGCTGAGTTCTGGAGATCCAGACTTGAGTACCAAGCCTAACAGCTAATTCCCGCTCAGGGTGAGGAGCAAGCGGATCGGTGTGGAGGCACAGAGAAGGGGCATCCCTTTCCACAGGGGGCTCTCAGTCCAGCTGCGTGGTCACTTGTGACCGCCTCCCTGCACCATTAGACTTCTGTTCGCTGGGCAGGAGACTTGGGTGCAGGGGCAGAGCGGTCCCTCACAGCTGCCGGGCAGAGAGCTTTGATGGACATTATCGATGCAGTGTTCATAGCTGTCCTATAGGAGAGCGTATACGCTTCCTACGGCTACTGTCAGAAATTACCCCAAACGTTGTGGCTGAAAACAACCCAAATTTATCATCTTAGTGTTCCGTGGGATAGAAGTGCAACCCCGGTCTCCCCAGGCTAAAATCGGAGTGTCGGCAGGGCTGTGTTGCTTTGGGGGAGGCTCTGGGGGGAGAATCCGGTTCCTTGCCTTTTCCATCATCCAGAGAGGGTCACAGTTTCTATCCTCACGGCCCCTCCTCCCCTTTCACATCCAGCTACATTGCATCTCTGCTTTCTTCTGCAGTAACACCTTCCTCTTCCTCTTTGAGGGACCCTTGTGATTACACTCAGCCCACCGAGAAAAGCCAGGATCATCTCCGCATTTCGAGGCCAACTGAGTAGCAACCTTCATTCCATCTGCAACTTTAATTCTTCCTTATGAAATGACATATTCACAGGTCCCGGGGATTAGGATGTGGAACTCTTTGAGGGGCCAGTATCCTGCTTACCTTGCAAAGGGGACTGCCTCCTTATCCTTGAAACCAAGAGGACACTGGAGCTCAGGGAGGTGACAGCATTTGTGAAGGACTTCCAGGATCTAACCCTGGATCTCAGGGCTCCAAACCCTATGGGGTTTTCCCTCTTGATAGTGCTTTGCTGCTCTTGTTGTCATTACAGCTAACATCGCAATTTCAGGTTCTGGTGACTAAGTAGAGATAGAAAGGCTCTGTGAGACCCATGAATGGAACAGGATCACTGCGGCTCTCTCATTAATGATCAAGTAGCTATTGAATTTTTCTCATTTCCTTTAATGCAGATCTTGACTCTATTTTTATCAGAAAAACAAATCCAAAAAGCCCTATTATTGTATTAGTTGTACATCCTGTCTCCTCCCAAAAGGAGATCGGTGTGTATCATAAGCTGGACGCTTCTGGGCTGGTGTTATTTGTCACATTTTGATTCTGTTCTCTTTTACACTGTGTCTACAGAGCAGTGGTTCTAAGCCTGCCTTGGTGACACCCCGTTGTGCCAGAGGACTTTATGAAGTTTCCTAAGCAAATTCAATTTACTTTCATGTTCAAAGCAAGAATGCATGGTGCCATGCTTTTAGAAGTGGAGTTGTAAAACCGAACAATGGTAGGCTGATAGGACGCCAGCAACGTTGGCAAATGGCCTCCTAACAAAGAATCTATTACATCTGGGTATTGTTGCCAGGAAGGGGGAAGGCGGGGGAACTGGCTTGTATTGCAAGACTTTGTCCCCAGGCACCCAGCTATGTTCTTCCGCATAAACTGCAGTGGGACTGAAGGCAAAAATAATTTCTAAATTACTTACCACTCTTAAGTAATGGAAATTAAATTTGGAGGAGATATGAAAAAGTCACACTGACTCAGAGACCCCCAGGCAATCTGGCTGCTGGTCTGGTTTCTGAAGACTCGTTCAAGGAGGAAGTGCCACTTTTCAGGAGAAATGTGCCACCAAGCCAAGCCAGGGCGCCAGGGCGCTGGACACAGAGGACACAAGGCCCAGGGCTACTGACTGGCTTGTAGGATCGGTCTTACCTGCAGAGGCTTGGCACTGAACGTGGAGAGTAGATCCCAAAACCAGAGGCAATCTTTTGTGTTAGGGTCCTTGCTTCATCCTTTACTGTGAATTTTCCCATTCTTTATTTTTTAATTTTTTTTTAAATTTTCCCTTCCTTTAATGTCTGTGAGCCTCAGTTTTCTGAAAACACCTCATCAGGGCACCTCTTCACAAAGCTTTTGTGGGGACCAGTCACAGACGATGCAAAGGTACTTTGTAAAGAAGCAGGCTGGAAACACACAAGCAGGCATTCATCTGTGCCTGCCGTGAGCCCTCTACCCCCCGTGGGGCCCAGGCCCCATCCCAGCCCTCCCCTCTCCCAGGGGGGGCCTGAAAGGACTCCCAGGTAGAAGGCTCATGATGTCCCTTTTCCTGTTGTAAAGTTACTTCACATTACGGACATATTGGGGCCAGAAAGGGAAAATAAAACAGCATTTAAGTAATTCATAAGAAATATGCTGCATAAAACAATGAAACATTGTGATCTACATCGCAAGAGTCTTCAGGCAGTGAGAAGCATGGTTTTAGAGATACTGCCTAACACTGCTGTGTTTAGATGGAGGTTTGAACATACTCCTTAATCTCTCTGTGCCACAATTTCCTCATTTGTGGAATGGGGAAATAATAGGTACTATCCCAGAGGGTTGTTGTAAGAATTAAATGCATTCACACATGAAAGGTGCTCAGCATTATGCCTAGAAACTTAAAAGTCTTTCATTGTTAGCTTTCATTATTATTATTATTATTATAGAACTTTTTCTAAGGATTTTATATCAGATATTATAGTCATATACTTGCCCTTTCCCTCCTAACCTCATTTCCCCTCCCTGCCCCAAGCTATATATTAAGTGAGTTGCCTTTGAACTTCTGTAATAGTATATGTATATAATATAATACAAATAAGGGGATCAAATACATGTTTTGAGTTAAAGAAACACATTCTGAAAATTTCATAGTTTGCTCCAAAGCCACGGGGACTGAGCACCAATTGTATTCTTCACTCACTGAATAAACTCCTAAATGTGTCAGAAGAACAGGAATGGAAACAATACATGGGAAAACTAAAATTCCTTCAGTGCTTGTGTTCCAGAGAATTAGAGCTAAGAGAAAACAGTAAGTTCCTAATGTACATGAGCTCCCTCGTTCTTTCCGATTCTGTCCACGGGTTTGGGAAGTCCCAAAGCTACGGTCCCATTTAGGAGTGGCATGTTCTGTGGAAAACAATTAAACGTGTGAGTGCAGCAAGGAAGAGTCTCATGGCTAGGACTCTGAGGCCTTATGCTGGATGTGAGTAATTTTGACAACGAAGAGATTAAGCACCAGACCACGTAGGACAAGGGTTCCTGCAACTCTCCAGAGCAGGTGGCTACCCCGTTATTCAGCTTACATTCCCTGGTCTTATCCAAAGGCCTCCCTGAGAAAAATCTAAAAAAGAATTCGGGCTGCCATCTTGTGGCCATAAGGAGCCAGTAAGGAGCCGGGTCAAATGAACACAGAGGCTTGCTCCGTCTGCTTTGCGGTCCTCTGGCCATTCTGCTCACGTTGATGATGGCTTGGGTAGCGCGCAAGCCAACGTCAGCTGGTCTCTACCCTTCCTGAAGCAGTCCAGTGTCTGAAACGGAAAGTAGGAAGGATTGTTGAGCCGTCTCAGCCACAGGGCTCAGTGTAGGAACAGAAGACCACAGGGAGGTAGGACCCGCGTGGCTTGGTGGCAATTCCATGACTTCATTCACTCACTCATTGAGCTGCCATTCGTTGCCTACGTGCTTACTGAGTGTGTCAACGTGTGAGGGCCACAGTGATGACCAGGGCAAAACCCTGCCTTCCTTGAACTGACAGCAGAACACATCGAGAGGTTATCTCCAGGCGCTGTACTGTAACTAGCATCAGACGCCTCCCCACACTTAGTGGCAAACAGGAAGGAGACACACAACGTCAGTGAAAGAAGAGAGCAGAGGTGGGAGGATTCCTGGCTCCCTTTCTTCTCTCTGGTTAGGAGCTTGGGAGTTGGGTCAGGGCTGGGGACAGGAAGGAGAGGACCAACCTGACTCCTTCCCCGAGGCTGAGGGTTGGCATGTGGAGGATGCTGTGAGGGCCAGCACCAGGCAGTCACCCTGAGGCCATGCGGTAGGTGGGGAAGCTTCTTGGTGGGTCCCAAGGACCTTGGGGTGGGAGTGGGGGTACTCACACCACCTTCCTTAGTACTTCTGTTTTCTCCTTTTCACATTTCCTCTCTCTCTGGTGGTCTTTTTTTTTCTCCTTACATCCCATTTCCCTCTCTTTTGTCTTCTTCCTCTGTCTTTTCTCCCTCCTATTCTTTTACTTTATTCTTCCTGTCTTTCCCTTTTCTCTTCTATTTCTCATTCTTTCATCTTTAAAAACCTTCTCTCCCGGGGTGTCTGGGTGCCTCAGTCATTAAGCATCTGCTTTCGGCTGGGGTCAATATCCCAGGGTCCTGGGATCAAGCCCTGCACTGGACTCCCTGCTCGGCGGGAAGCCTGCTTCTCCCTCTCCCATTTCCCCTGCTTGTGTCCCTCTCTCGCTGTCTCTCTCTGTCAAGTAAATAAATAAAATCTTTACAAAGAAAAGAAGAAAAAAACCTTCTCTCTCTTTCTCCATTCCCTCCTTTTCCCCCTGGCTTACCCACATCTTTCACTTCTTCCTCCTGGTTTTTATTCCTGCCCCCCCTTCCTCCCCTTATTACCAAGGACAAGCCTACCTGTCAGAGGCCTGCAGTTCTCCCTGCCCATCGATGTGCACGCAAATCTTCGAACTGGGTTCTGGGGACACAGTAACTTGACCCTGTCCCATTCTGGGTGATGGGCCATGGCCCTTTGCACTTAGGGTTGGGAGGCTCAAGAAAGGTCTGACACCAAGTTTGGGAAAGGTCATTGAGAGTACTTTAGGCTGCATGTGTCCAATGCCCTTCTCTCTTTCCTAGTCCCTGCCTTTATAACTACCTCTGCATTCAACAAGGAGAGAACAAGACAAGCCGCCTCTCTGCAGTGGTCTACAGACACAGAGGACACTGGGTAATATGGTATTTTTGTATGGTTTGGTTTGGTTTTTTCAACTTATGTTTTTCTAGGTGTATGGCCAAGTCAGCCCACAAATCTTGTCTTGGTGTGATGGGGTTTCTCCTGTTACTTGTTCGTTGACTTTGGGTAAAACATGACTCTTTAACACAAAGCTGGGACCTACTTGTTTCTTGTTTGTCTTTGTGAGGCCACAAAGATTTGTCTCTGAGGTCTCCTCAGAAACCCACTATATAAAAGGATGGTATCACTTTATCAATTGTACTCAGGATGTTCCTCTTAGAGTTGTTAGGAGAACATGGACTCTAGCACCACTTGTGTTTGGTTAATTTGAAAGTGGCCCACAAGTCAGCTCTGAGGATTTCTGTCAGGACAGAAGACACAGCCTAGGCAGGACCTCCATGCTTACCTGAAGTCCGCTCTTCAGCTGTCAGCAGAGGGACCCCAGGCATCTGCCTCTTCAGATCCTCCCACTGCCACGTGCCACTGCGACATACAAGCCGTAAGACCTTGGATATGTTGTGCCACCTCAGTTTTTCTTCTTGAAAAATGAGAATATGAATGCCTACCACATGGCATTGTAAGGAGAATTTAATGAGAAAATAATGAAGAGACGTCTGGGTGAAGCTTTCTGACTAAAGGTGATTGAAGCTTCGTCACAGAATTTCCTACCTCAGGACCTAAAGGTACCTAGTAACTGGCCTACCACTGTTAAAGCTCGTGGAAGCAGACCCTCCAATTGCTTTCTCTGGAACCTAGGACAGCTCATAATTCTAGGGATAAGAAACTAGCCCACAGGAGCTTAATTAGAACCAAAAACACAACATGAAGGAGTTTTACTATGTTTTGCTTCCCTGAAGAATTGTAAAATTATGTTGCTTTTTAGTACAAGACTCCAAAGTATTTACCCATGTCTGGATGCTCCCCCTGGGCCTTTGGAGTCTAGTCACTACAGTGCTAGAGATTTCCACAGTTCAGTGTAAGGTGACACTAGCTTCTGTCACAGAAAAAGTATCCAGCTTCCCATTTCCTTTTATCTCTGAGGCCCAACATAACTTCGATGCTTGGATCCAAGTCCCAACTTATCATTAGCCCAAATCACACAGGTGAGCCATGTGGGGAGCATGGGGACAGCCCCGGGGAACGTTTGTGGAGAAGAAAGTCTCAGAGGCCGGGCAGGGCACTGAGGAGCAGCCCTCCAAGGGCTCACATGCTCTCAGACTCCAGACTCAAGCAAGTTCTATTTCGATTTCTATAATTCGTTATCGGCAAAGTTATTAAGGGCTATTTTTCTACTGAAACATGCTCTTTTGACACAATTTGGTGGTCGGATGAGATAGGAAACAGGATATCCAAATTTCTGCCAATTCGCATTGACCAGGTAGTTCAATCATGGATGGGAGATGCCCCAAGCTTCACTGTTGTTGCCCATCCGGCATCGTCCATCATCACAGTTCAGCCAGTGAGAAACTTGACAAGGCGTCCTGTGACCAACCAGTGGGTAGCCTGTGAAGATGCATGCACTGCCTCCTCCAGTCTGTTGAATGTCTTTGGGGGTTGTAGTCTTCCTAAGACCTTTTACGGCATTAGGCTGTCTCTCATTATAGCACGTGCAAGTGTCCTGTGTTTTTGCTCTAGATACTGTATGGAGTTCAAGACGGAGTCACTGACTCCTCACTGTGCTCTGGAAAACCGCCCCCTGACTCGGTGGATGCAGTATCTCCGCGAGGGCTACACGGTGTGCGTTGATTGTCAGCCCCCAGCCATGAACTCTGTGAGCCTTCGCTGTTCTGGAGATGGCCTGGACTCGGATGGGTGAGGGAGAAACATTGGCTGGCAGACTTTTCTTATTTTTCGCTGAGAGAGATCTGTCCTCCCTTGAACAGCAGGAGGTGATGTAGCATATCGGGGCATGATTTGGGAGTCAAAACACCAAGTAAGGAGAATCCTCTGTCTAGCAAGTCCTGAATCCAGGGCCCAGTTTATACGATGGGACCCAGAGGCTCTATAGCAGAGATGACTGGGTAAATTTGGATATTGGGGTTCATATCATGCTCCCAAATGACCATTGAAAACCTGGTCACTCCAAAGCAATGTTTTGAAAACCACTTGAATCAGAACCTCTTGGGATGAGGACTTAAAATATACAGATTCCTGGGGGACCTGGGTGGCTCAGTTGCTTAAGCGACAGCCTTCAGCCTCAGGTCATGATCTCAGGGTCCTGGGATCGAGCCCCACATCGGGGTCCCCACTCAGCAGGGAATCTGCTTCTCCCTCTCCCTCTGCCCCTCTCCATTGCTCATGCTCTTTCTCTCTCTCATAAATAAAAAATCTTTTAAAAAAAATACAGATTCCTGAGCCCCACTTGAACTGAACTGAATCAGAATTTTGGGGGTTGGTTTTTTTTTTTAAGATTTATTTGAGAGAGAGAGAGACAGAGAGACAGAGATAGACATAGAGCATAAACGGGGAGGAAAGGGAGAAGCAGGTTCCCCACTGAGTGAGGAGCCTGATGTGGGGCTCGATTCCAGGACCCTGGGATCGTGACCAGAGCTGAAGGCTTAATCGACTGAGCCATCCAGGTTCCCCTGGGGGTGGATTTTTAACAATCTTCTAGGTCAGGAGTTGGCAGATAGTACATACTTCAGCTTTGTGGGCAATATGGTCTCACTACTCAACTTTGCCATCATAGCATGAAAGCAGCCACAGACACTATGTGACTAGGTGAGCTTGGTTTTGTTCTAACAATACTGTATTTATGGACACTAAGATTTGAATTTTATGTTAATTTTCATGTGTCATGACATATTCTTCTTTTGATTTTCTTTAAAAACAAAGAACCATTCTTAACTCAAAGATGACACAAAAACAAAGGGTGGGCTGGATTTGGCCCATGGGTTGTGGTTTGCTGACCCCTGCCCAGATGACTCACTTCTACAGCAGTGTTTCAGAACCACTGCCCAGTGGGGGTCGTCCTAAAGACTGAGATGGTGGTGGGCTCAGCTTTGCAAGGTCAGAAACCTACAGAAATCTATAGATTCTCCAAAAGAATTGACCCTGAAAACATTTTATTACCCTGAAAAATCTATTCCAATCGTGCACTCATTTATCAGTTAAATCTGATAATAACACTCTTCCTAAAAGAAGAGCAAACTTCATACTGGTCAGCTATTAGACTAAGACCAATTTCAGTCACACATGGATTATGGTTTTAAGTATGTTAGGTGGAACTGGTAAAAATACAGATTAGGAAGTAAAATACCGACCTTTCCAGCTAGTCATTATTCCCATAGTGTATTTTAATATTTAATAACTTGAGTTTATTAGTCACTTATGCCTAATAACCTTTGTAAGGAGTACACCACATGAACAGTAAAGTAGGTAAGACATTTGTATCAAATAGAAACCAAATCTTTAGACTTAATATTTTTCTGAGTATCTCATCCATATTTTGTCTTTAAATGAATTTGTAATTGAATTTGTACCCAGAAAGTATCTTAAACCCTGGCTGAGGTTCCAGTGACTTTAAAAATAATAATTTCAACAATCTGGCTTTGCTCTTCCTGCTTCTCCCATTTTTTCATTATGGCATCAAAGAATTGAGGGTTATAAGAGCTCATTTGGGCAGACCCCTCTAATTTAAGTATACATGAAACAGGGAGCCATTTTCCCTTATGTAAAACTTCATATATTCAGATCAAGTGGGAGAAGTGAATACAGTAACCTCAAACTGCTCTCTCAACAAGAAAGTATCCTTAAATAGAGATTAATTTGTAACTTGTTTTGATGGAACCCCTAAGAAGGGAAACTCAGTTTGTGAGCATTTTTTTTTAAATTTCAATTTTTAATGCACTTCAAAACTCCAGGTATGATCATTCTTTGAACAATAACACAACACCTCAATTTATGATTCTGTAAATTATAATTCTTTTTGGTTTGCTTTCAGCGTAACTAACATTTTCCAAAATATCATTTCAGAAATCAGACTCTCCATTGGCAAGCAATTGGCAATCCCCGATGTCAAGGAACTTGGAAAAAAGTTCGGCGAGTAGATCAGTGTTCTTGTCCAGCTGTTCACAGTTTTATTTTTATATAGATTGCGATGTAAATATTTCAGAATGTGTTTGTGAAGATGCTAAACCTTACCAAGTCATATTCAGTGCTTCATAAACCAAAAACCATTTGGCCAGAGTCCCTGAACACATGTCATTGCCACACTCCAAAGCAGAGAAAGAAAATGCACGGGGCAGTTCTCCAGATATCCAGGACCTTTGTTTTTACTACATTGGTAGAACCTTTAGGACCCACCCTAAAGGTTCCTGTGGTTTTGTGTCCTTGGCCTTCTACAGAGTCCTCTCATTCAAAAGTTGCCCATGCAACACAGAATGCACGTCTGTTTGCACTAAAATTACAACAGTATGGTCCATTTATTGGTGAGTAGTTGTCATTTACGGGTGTCCATGTTTTGAATCTTGCATTCCTTCTTTCTGTTCTGTAATCTCTTAAAAACGTCTCACTTTAAAAAAATGATACAGATATATGTATACTTTTGCACACACATTTTCCATATATTATTTCATAAATTGTGAAATAATAATTTCAAGAAAACAGTCACAGATAATTTTCCACAGGACAAGTTAAGATTTAGTAAGTGTTTTGTAATAAAAAACAAACAGCTATGATAAAAATACTTTTGTGAAGAAGAAATTTTCCTTGGTTAATTGACAAGACCAATAAGATGTTCATTCTAGGTCAACATAAGTTCCTTAAATGCTGTAATTTTCATGAAGAGAATTCTGGCACTGATGAATGAAACAATGCTTTAATTATGAAAATTTTTCCATCATTAGTACCTAAGATTATTTCCAAGGCTTACGACTTGAAGTTGACCAAAATAATCTTCCAGATTTAAGTTTAAGCTAACTTCAAGTTTAATTGAAGTAAACTTACTTTTTTTCTACAGCATACATTTTCTTCTGCTTGGGGTGGAAGGCAATTATAAATTATGGAAGTTGTGGATTTTATTACAAATGAGATGATCACACACACACACAGAGCAGTATTCGTCCTCTATTTTATGATTTGAAAACCAATGAGCCAGAGACAAAGTGGCTTAAGGATGGGTTATTCTGCAGGTCAGACGCAGAGTCCACTCTCAGTTTCTCATCCAGGACTCAGATTCAATGAAAAGCATGACTATGCCAAAGACAGCTGGGAAAACCAAGTCCTTTTCAATTCTGAAACAAATTTTAAATTTAGGACATTTTCTCTGGAGAACTACATCTTAAAATTTAAATTCCTTCGGGTTCGTTTGTATAAAATATTATTCACTAACAAATGATTTACTAAAATACGTATTTCTTGGTACTTACATGTAATGACAAGAATGACAATAGCAAACTTAATAGGGCTGGAAAAGTCCCTAATATTTAATGCTGAGAGTAGCAGTATTTCTCACGATATATTCATCTAACTGTCAGAGTTGTTTTCATGGTAAATTCTTCAGAGATGAATAATAAAAAATTTGAGTCTCCTCAAGGTTAGGACCTTAAACTGTAAGTTCAGTATTAACATTGTAAGACCATTTCTAACATTTGTAAAGCAAGATTTTTGAAGATATACCTGGGTGATTTTAATGTTACTTAAAATTTTTATACCAACTAATAAACTCTGTTCACATTTTTTAAGAGGTCTTTACTTGTTTGACTAGAAAATGCCCATATTTTCTGGACTGGTCAGAGGATGAACAAAATTTCACCAAAAACAAAATTTTAAAAACCCCTCAGAATTGATAGGCATATATATGGAGGATATCAGCCATAAAGCTATGCTGTATTTGTGGTTCCGGGTGTGTTATATAATTTAATGTATTCGAGTTGTATAAATCATTTTTCACCTTATGTATTTAGCTTTTAGTGCTGGCCATTTATTACTTTCACAGTGAAGTATATTATTGTTATTTCTATTCTTGAGAACATCTTCATAGGCTAGAAGACTCAACTATTAGTGTTTTTGAAAAGCTTATTATTAATTCTAGCAGAGTCCAAGGAAACAGTTCAGAATTGAAAATTGTAGTCCAAGCAATTAAGGAAGAACCAAAAGTTTTATTTTCAAGGTTAAAGATCAAGTATTTAAGAACCCCTTTAGTATTTTCTCATTGAGTACCACCAAACGGCTGGGGTCCCTGCCACCGGCACTCTATGGTGATATGCGGATCAGAGAATTACTTAATAGATTGATTTCTCAAAAGTGTATGTGGCAATTTGAACAAAAATAAATATACCAAAAAATTACACACACACACACACACACACACACACACACACACACACACACACACCCAGGAAAGATGAAGAAAGAAATTAGGGATGGTGATCACTCAGAAGGGGAGAATGATAAAGAGATGGGGGAAAAAAAAAAGAAAAAGGGTGGGGCGCCTGGGTGGCTCAGTGGGTTAAACCCTCTGCCTTCAGTTCAGGTCATGATCTCAGGGTCCTGGGATTGAGCCTCACATCGGGCTCCCTGCTCGGCAGGGAGCCTGCTTCCTCCACTCTCTGCCTGCCTCTCTGCCTACTGTGATCTCTCTCTCTCTGTCAAATAAATAAATAAAATCTTTAAAAAAAAAAAGGATCAAGGGTAAATTATAACCACACTATTCTCTTTTTAGGATCTTTCTTGAGACATTTTTGAGAATGCTATAATTAAGCATAAATATCAACAGCAATAGTTTAGCCATCTTGTCTGGTTATGCATAAAAATGATACAAAATAAAACTGGTTCTATTCTCTAAGAACATTCTAGTGAATATTCATATAAAAAACTCGTTGACTTAGAAAATAAAGACCTGGACATTCTAAGGTATAAGCAAACAGGTGATGGGCATATTGAAAGAGAGGTGAACAGTCTAGGCTAGTGACAAATGGAGACACGTTTACCCTCCCTCCTTCCCCAAATCCTACTGAGATTACAGATTCACAGCAGAGACATCTATAACATAGATACGGAGGGCGGAGGGAGTGGTGGTAGGAATCAGTCCCAAATCAGAGATTTTGAAGAATTTTTTTGAAGACTGCAAGTAAATGGGCTTCTCCTGATGAATAAACCAAAACGGAAAGAGTATATCCTTTGAAACATATAGAAAAGAAGGTGGAATCAGACATGAGAGGCATTCTTCCTGAGGTGGAGAGGTCCCACTGAGCAACATCCTACCACTAGAGACAAATTCATGAAATTTAAAATCAAGGATAAAGAAGACTATGAAACCTTCCAGAAGAAGAAAACCCAGATTACCTACAAAGGAACAAGAATTTTCATGGGAAGACAGTGGTGTTCTCATCAGTATCCTTGGATGCTTGAGGTTTAATGGAATAAGACCTCCAAGCACTGAGGGAAAATAATTTTGAAACTAGAATTCTCTGTCAGCCAAACTACTTAATAAAGTGTGAAGGCAAGATACAGACTTTCAGAGGTACAAGGATACAGAAGTCTTAGGAGGGACCTAAATAGAGTTTTGTTTTTGTTTTTGTTTTGTTTTTATTTAAATATGCCAGGTTGAACATACATTTGCCTCCCAATTCCTAATAAACTTACAGTTAAATAATTTTTTTAAAGACAAAAAAATATAATGATAAGAGGATCGAGAGAGACAAAGATAGCAAGAAAGGGATGGTCACCAGATTTGGGGACGGGAAAAACAGATGGCTAAGAAAAGAGAAGCCAAATGCCTACTGGAGTGAATCTGGATGAGCAAGGTAATTTACAACACCTTGGAAAGGTTCCAGATACTTCCTTTAATGGAAAGGTTGACAGTTGGTATAAGAAGCTGTCTTAAATTCTCTGCAGCCAGGCAACAGCCTGACAGGTCTACTCTTGGGAGGGACTCCAGATCGGAAAGGCCAGAGACAGCAACTGAGAACGGAAACTGAGTGAGTCTCCATTCTGAATGGTGACCCCCAGGTCTCTCCTCCACGTGCTCTGAGGGGTATATACTCCCCTCCCACATTCCCACTCTCGTCTGCTCACAGCAGTTACATTCCCCTCTGAGGAAATAGATCATCCAAGAGAAACGACTGCAGGTACTGACAGAATAGCCAAGTTCCTGTCCCATCGTTAAACAGGGATGCCTTGAACTTGACATGGGAGCACCTATCAGTGCTCACAGAGCTTCCTGTCAACTTTTTCATTCTCCCTCATAAATTTAAATGAGGATGAGAACACATTTGAGGAAAACCACTAACAAACATAGAAACCAAAATTAAATAGAAGCAATATAAAAAAACTCAGAGGCAATAAACAATACCAGGATCAAAAGAGATGAAATACTATCAATCAAGAAGTAAGAACAGGATGCCCAGAGAAGGAAACATGAAAACTTCTTAAAAAAGGAGAATTAAAACCTCTTGGATATTAGAAAGATTGATAATAGATATATAAATGTTGTAACATTTGGAAGTTAAGCAACATTTTCCCCAGAAAGTAAACAAAAAAATTAAATACAGAAACTAGGAGACAAAAGATAAAAAATTAGAAGATCAAAGAGATCCAACATGTGGATAATGGGAGTTCTAGAAAGAGAGTACAAAGAAACTAGGAGGGAGATTATTCAAGAATAATACAGTATTTTTTAAAACTTAGTATATACATTGCCAAAGCCACTGAGTGTCTGCCTCATTAGTTAAAAAAAAAAGAAAAGAAAAGAAAAAAGATTCCCATTAAAGGACATTACCATGAAATTCTAGATCATGGACTCATAAAAGAATCTAAAAGCTTGGGCGCCTGGGTGGCTCAGTGGGTTAAAGCCTCTGCTTTCGGCTCAGGTCATGATCTCAGCGTCCTGGGATCGAGGCCCGCATCGGGCTCTCTGCTCAGCAGGGAGCCTGCTTCCTCCTCTCCCCGTCTCTCTGCCTACTTGTAATCTCTCTCTCTGTGTCAAATAAATAAATAAAATCTTTAAAAAAAAAAAAAAAAAAAAAAGAATCTAAAAGCTTACTTAGAGAAAAATGTAGGTCACATGCAAAGGATCAGTAACCACAATGGTTAGCAGACTACTTGAAGCAACATTTGACCCTAAAGACAAGAAGATATGCCTTTGAAATTCTGAGAGAAAGTATTTTCCAAATTAAAATTCTATATCCAATAAAATTGTCAGTCAAATATAAAGATAGAATAAAAAAATATTGTCAAACTTGCAAGATATAATAGTTTTCATTCTATGCGTCTTTTCTTGAAAAGGCACAGGAAGAGGAGCTCTACTTAAATGAGAGCATAAACCATGAAAGGGTCCAGGAAGTAGGAAATCCAAGGCAGGAGAGCTGACTGGGATCCGCAGGGCAAAGATAAAGGGACATGTGCGTTCGAGACAGCTGTACAGCAGGCCTGGAGGGCAGCCAGACACATGAGAGCAGGAGGAAGGAGATCACCGAGAACACAAATCAACATATTGATTTGTGATATATTTCAGTGTATCAGACATATCTGACATATTTCAGTGGATTCATAGATTTTTCAGTTGGGTCAGAGAATTTGGAGATGATAAATGGTGGGTACACACAGCTCAGGTGTAAATAACACAGAACTATAATACAAACACTGATTACTGATTTAGCCAAAAGTGGATACAAATACTCTGCAAGAACCAGGGAGGAGAAGCACATGTATGACATAATGTGTGTTCACAGGGGCTTGGGGGGGAAAGCATGCAAGAGACCTAAAACCTCACCCTATACAGTGTGTGTGTGTGTGGGGGGGGGGTCAATAATCTAATACCTCAAACCGGAAAATAAACTGCAGTATGAGCATATTTTTTTAAAATATGAAAATCAACACTTGAGAAAAGAGTTGAAAGAGTTCCAAATGATTACCTTTAGGGAGGACTGAAAGGCAGTGGAAGGAAGAAATGTTTTCCATTTTAGCCATGTAGAACAATTTTACTTTTAAAACTATGAACTTGGATTACTTTAATAAAAATGGAAATAAAAATTCCAAGAAAAAATTGGAAATGTAAGTATGGTCAAAATGTGAAGCAAACTAAAATGTGGCATAGTTTGGAACTACTAGGGTAGGGGGAATGGAAAGAAAGACACAATGAGAGAGAAGGAGAGAATACAATTTACCTTGACACTTCTTTGAGTTGCAAGAATTCACGATACAAGACTACATTTTTTGAGTTAGTCACACTTAGAGGATCTACCGTGAATAATATAGGTGTAGTCTTAATACAGGCTTGACTTCTGATTTTTTAGAATAACTCCATATCTAAAGCACAAAATATTTCACTATTAGACTGAATGCTAAAAACGAACCAAGCCAGTCCAAACAAACAGAACCACTTAGCAATATAATAGTGATAGGAGGGCTGGGGAGAGTGGAAATGCTGAGTTTAGGGGAGGAGTACTGGAGGAGAGTTAAATGCCTCCTGTGTCTTATCTGGGGAATTACAGTTATAGCAACAGCCAAGCGTAAGTAATCAAGATATGGAAGCATAAGCAAAAGGGCTCATTATAAGATTAATTTGGATATCAACTCATCAAAATTGTTACTGTTGTTTTTAACCACTTGGTAGTGGTAGAAAGCCTTAGAATTAGAGAGACTTAAAAAAGCATCTCTGAAATCATAAAAAAATACTTGACAGTGAACTATACACTTCAATTACAGGTGTATTTTGAGGAATTCTTGTATATTTTACTTGCTGCTTCAGCTGCGAAGTTCCACCGGTATTGAGAACAAAGCTGGGCTTTTTTATGAGGGACATCAACATTCCTAGACTAAAGAGGGAAGAGAATTCTGCCCTTTTTTCCTGATAAAGAAAACTTTTAATTGTGGGACATCAGCAGTACAATAAATGTTGTGTCACTTAGTGCGATTCTGCCAGTGCAAGTGAGAAAAAATGAAGCTAGATTCCTCATCTGTGACATGTAATTACTAATACTGTTCTGCCTTCTCATCAGGGTTTTGCAAGTTATAATCCATGCAAAGCAAAGCACTCACAAATTTATAAAGACAAAGACAGATGTGAGTTCTTCAAGGACTCAAGTGGAAAGGGAAAACCTTCTTTAAATATTTTCTTGTAAAAACAGATACTGAAAAAGGATTCTTTTCCTTTGAGAGGTGTAGATTATATAAACCATCACATTTCTTATGTCAAATTGTCTTTTTATTTTTGCTCTCTCAACACAGGATAGATTTAAATGAAGGCTTTCTTTAATATTAAAAGTATTTTGACATATGAAGGTGTTATGTGGTGGGGAAGGGTAAGCAAAACAAAACAAAAAACAGACACAATTTTTTGGTTCTCAGTCACAAATCCCTTTCTTTGCCCTGCTTTGTGACTCTGGAGCTAGAACTGCCTACACATATCTCTTGACATAACAGTTAAGCTTTATCCAGAGAGGGCGCTTGGGTGACTCGAGTGATGGTGACAGCAAGCCTACTCCCTTCCAGTTCCCGCCGTTATATAGTGTGGGAGCCGCGTGGATGAGCTCCGGCTGCACCCTCCGGCCACCTCTCCTTCGTCCCCACACCGCCCAGGAGTGGCGGGTGGGCTGCTTTTCCAGACCAGCCCCACCCATGCCCTCTGCCGGTCTCTTCACCTCGCGCAGACTGTGCTCCACCACTCGACAGAGGGAAGGGGCACCTTTTACAGTCAGTAGATCCTTACTCTTCCTCAGCAATGGGAGCAGAATGCAGAGCCCAAGGCCAGACTGAAGTGGGGTATGATTAAACAAGAGTGCCAGAAGACTGTATTCTTAGAGGAAGACTGAACTGAAGTAAATCCAGAACGGTCCCCTTCTGCCTAAGGAATTATGGGAGCATTCCCTTGGCCTAGTTAAGGCTGTCACCAGTCTGCTGTCTTGTGAATCTGCACCCTAAATTCACATCATCTGGCTGGTCTTTAGAAACGCTATGCTGTTGATTTACTTTAAAAGTGGTTCCAAACTTGGAAATTGCCAAACCTGGAAGAAAAAAATGAGAATTGAAAGACAGTCCCAGTTTCAGAGGTAACTGCTTACAGGAACAAAGTCCTACATATTTTAAAGAAAACAAAACCTAGGACTCAAAGGCCAGGGCCAGCAAACTACAGCCTACAAGCTAAATCTTGCTGCCTGCTGTTTTTGTAAATATAGTTTAATTGGAACGCAGCCACACCTAACCATTTAGTATCTACGTGTATGGTTAATTCCAAGCAGACTTGACAGACCGTTCTGCCCACAAATCCTAAAATATTTTATCTGGCCCTTTAGAGGGAAAGCTTGACAACCCCTAGCTCAGACCACTAACATTTAATGTAATTCTTGACGTGGTTGGATTCTGGTGTACTAATTTTTGTTTGTCCCTGTGGTTTGTTTCTGCTTCCTGTCTCCCCCACCTTTCCCTTTCTTTTGGATTACCTGAATAATTTTTAATATTCCATTTTTAATTTATGTTGGTATATATGTGTTCTTTAAAATGGTTGCTTTAGGGATTACAGTATCATACCTAGCTTTTCCATTTATTTAAGAGTTATTACTCCTAATATCAGACTTCATGTAATTTGGAAAAGCCTTGCAGCAATAAACTGAAACAACTCTGAGACGGAATATAAAAACAGACAATGGGTAGACCTTACATGACAACAAACTCTGACCCACGACCTTTGCGGCAACCAGTTTAGGTCGCCAAATGGAACCCCTGCAGCAACCACTCAGAAGGGTGGTGATGACTTGGTTGATGATTGCCAACAACCTGATTTTTCTGTCCAAACTCAGGACCAAGCAGAGAAGGCCAAATATATTCCCCCAATCACATAAGATGCCTGTTGCTCCAGCTTCCTCATGCCAATGACCTCTAATCCGAGCATGCCTGCAGCTTTGTCACTTGACAGCTTTCCCATTACAAACTTTTGCCTGCATCTCTGCACAACCCAAGTAGTCGTGGCTGACTTCCTTGCTATAGCAAGCTCTGAGTGAACAGCCTGTCTGTTCTTACTTCTGAGTGGTCTTAATTTCCACAACTCAAATGTTCAACAACATAATAAACATGGTACAAGATATTACTGTATACATGAACAAACTATAACCACACCCATGAACTGAAAGAAAAAAAGCCAAAAAATTAAGTTATTTCATTTAATTTCCCTAAATGTCTCAAATCAAAAAGAAAAACAAGATATTCTCTTGGCCATAACAGATGAGTTGGGGCTCATTCGACAGGTACGACTCTGCCTTATCCTTTACCTCCTGTACATGTGAAGTTCAAAGATCAGAGGTGGAGGCCTAGGGTCCTCCCAAGTCTTTTCGGACACTGTGCAGTCCTGGGCATCTGGGCGGCCTTTCGGATTCCCTAATTTTCTCCAGTCCTTCAAAGCCCCCTAGGGCCCCCCCTCCCCTGCCACCCCCATGTATCTTCCTCCCCAGACTTTAGGTTTGTGTGGCACCTCTGACACTAGGCAACTATAGCTCATAGGTTTTTTTAAAGCCCGGAGAGCTCAGAGGGTGAAAAACAAAGGCAAATTTCTGAATTTAACCCTCAGGGAAATGCCAGACAGGTCATGACACAACAATGTGAGAACAAAGTGTCCCCCTTTGGCACTGTCAAGCCATATCAAGAATTTCTTATAAAACTTAGTGCCTCTTTATTAAGCACTGCTCCAGTTGTTTTAGGTTTTGATTATATCCCAGAGTTCCAAAATTAGATTTTAACTGTTTTTGTCAGCTTAATAATTGTCTGAGTAAAGGGAAAAGTCTTTGGAGCGCCCCCACCCCCCCATTTTTGGTGATGTCATTATGTCACACTTTAAAAAAGATGACATTTTAGAAATGGAGGACAGGAGTGCCTGCCAGGGGTTGGAGGAATGATGCAAAAGGGAGAGGAGCAGCAACAGGAAGGATCCTTGTGGTGTTGGAGTTGCTTGGGGTCTTGCCTATGGTGGTGAATACATGAACCTACAAAAGTGATAGATCATTCAGAACTAAATACACACCTACCATACAAGTAAAACTGGGGAAATGTACGTAATACTGGTGACCTGTATCAATATTATGATGGTGATATGCTGTAGTTTTATGAATACTGAGGGGAAGAAAAACAGGAGGAACAGAAGCACAAGGAATCTCTCTGTATCATTTCTTAGCAACTGCATATGAATCTATAATTATCTCAAAAGTTTTAATTAAAAAATTCAGAAGACTTCAGATTTAAGATGAGGAAGTTTTAGAGACACATTATTCAACTTATTTTGCTTCTCCTTTTTATGCATCCAAGTTAGATGATAGAAATTTAGCTTTAAATAAATCTAAAATAGCTCTTCTAAGAAGTAAAATAAAATTCTCATGAAAGCACCATACTAAAGTATAATTACCCTGATTTTTTTTAGGGGCACATAAAATAATGGAGCTTCTCACAGTGCGAACTTGGGATTTGATGATTTATGATATGTCTGGAATGAGGTTTACTTATGGGTCCACTCTGGTTCACGTCACTAGCTTTGGTATCAACATGTCTGTAACAAACACAGTAATTAGTGGTGTTAATGGGATAGATGAATCAGGAAGCATACAGTAATTATCAACATTTCTGTTTACTATATGTATAAAGACATTACTTCAGGAACAATGGGAAAGTAATGTATGCAGCTTTAATAAGAAATGAAATATAAATTATTAAATACTACCATTTAACTGTGTACACCAGTACTTCAGTATTTCCACTCATAAAATAAAGCACATGTAACTCAAAATGCTAAATAATTCTTAGTCTGTGACTAAATTCTCTAAAGAATAAAATGCTTGTGAAAACTCAGAACTGTTCAGTAAGGTATGGATGACCTTGTTTATTTAGCAATTATCATAGACATCAAAATGATCATGGATAATACTAATTTAAGCATTTACAGAATACCACTTAGGCCCAATATTCATGTATTAAGTGAAATTACAGGAAAAAAATCAAAGAAACTGGTATTTATGACACCAAGTTCAAGGCAGATTTAAAACCATTTTTGTCAAAGTTTTAACACTGGAACAAAGTTAAATGTACCTAATTGAGACAAGAAGCTATTTTTGGTAATAGTACAAACCTTGTCCTCCTATGGGTATCACTATTTTTAAGTTTTCTCCTCTATATGAAACAACTGAAAGGAAAATTTAAGTATGTTACAACTCATGGATTACTTTTGTACATGCATCATCCTATATACAAATGTATTAGCAACTAATATATTAAGGCCATAAATCAGGTCTTTGAGAAACTTCACTTTTATTTGTGTTACAAAGATGAAGTCAGCCTACAGACACAGAATAAGTTAATGGGAATAAATATATTTTTTCAAAAATTTTTTTAACTAGGATAGGATTTGGGGATATGATTACTGAAAGCACCAGGTTTCAACAAATTTACTTTTTAGCAAAGGAAAAAGATTCTTAAAGAATGCAATGATGGCATATAATCTTACTCTTATAACAAATCTTCATATTCGTCAAAGTGATACTATGATACTGTAATGCTTTAGACAAAAATTTTAAGATACATCAATGACCACCAAGTTTCAAACAAAAGGCAGTGATCAAAATATTTAACTGTCCTTTTATCAAGCTTTTACAAACACATTTAGTCTTCACTGTCTGAGCAAATCAGTTTTAGCTTCTTCATAGTCCTCCATCTGTCTTTCAACATGACGCCTGTTCGGTTGTTGAATTTATAATTTAACAGTATTTTAGACCAGTTTCCCTCTCCGTATTTCCTCACACCAGATCTCAGATTCTTGTCTTCTTCCCAAAGCCATGCCTTTTGATAAAATGCAAAACAGTTATTCATAGAAACAATTCCTTAAAAAACATACTTACTATAAATCCAACAGATTTTTTCTTTTTTACAAGATTTTATTTATTTATTTGACTGAGAGACAGAAAGAGTGAGCACAAGCAGGGAGAGTGGCAGGCAGAAGCAGAGGGAGAAGCAGACTCCCCTCTGAGCAGGGGGTCCGGCATGGGGCTATATCCCAGGACCCCGGGATCATGACCCGAGCTGAAGGCAAACAATCTATATGACTGAGCCACCCAGGCACCCCAATCCAACTGCTTTTAATTAAAATAATATTATAGTTTCTTAAGGATGGAAGAATTTGCATATATATTTCTCAGATTTCTGCAAGAGCTTATGTTTGTATGATTTCTCAGGGTCCTTACTATTACTGTTCATTTTACATAAGCACAGTATTGCTCAGCTGCCCAATATCAAACAGCTACAAAGTGACAGAGATAATCCAACCCAATTCATCAGACTTTAAGCCTACATAGTATTTTATGATGCTTTCCTACATTTGTTATCAAACTGCTATTCCCACCTCCTTTAAAAAGAGATTTATTTATTCTGGAGAGAAAGAGAGAGAGAGGGATAGGGAGAGAGTGCATGCTCACAAGGAGGGGCAGAGGAAGAGAAGCAGACTCCCCACTGAGCAGGGAGCCCAACCTAGAGCTCCTCTGGATCCCACAACCCTGAGGTCATGACCTGGGCCAAAACCAAGAGTCAGACACTCAACTGACTGAGCCACCCAGGCACCTCCAGACTAGGACTTCTTAGTCCCATGTAACTCTAAACAGAACTTATGAATATTTAATGCTTCACTAATGAACTCAGTGAAAACCCAGGTCTACGTTAGGCAAAGTATACAAAGCCATAAACCTCAAATCTTACCTAAAACAAATTCTTGAAAACGCAACTAAAAAAGGCTAATTCAAAACATATAATTTTCTTTTAGAGAAAATGGCTAAAAATTTTTAAAAATAAAATTAGTACCATACACAGGAAAAAATTATTGATAGCTGGCATTTGCTAAAGGTGACCAACTAACCTATCTCTTTTGCTGCCATGCTGAAGGAGCAAATGACTATCTGAATGATTATTTACTGTGTCTAAATTATGATTAATTTCCCCAGCTGAATTTCCCATTTTCTTTAAAAATCTATTCATCAAGTCATGAAAAGACAGTGTTATGATTTTGCTTACATGAGCTATCTAGGGAGAAAGGGAAATTGCTTAATGGGTACAGAGTTTAAGTTTTGCAATATCAAAAAGTTATAGAGATTGGTTGCATAAACAATGTGAGTGCACTTAATGCCACTGAACCATACACTTAAAAATGATTAAGATGATAAATTTTGTTATCTATGTTTTACTACAAAACTATAAAAAAGTTAAAAAAGGAGAAAGGACTTGATAAGACATTTCTCCAAAGATACACAAATGGCCGATAAGTACATGAGAAGATGCTTAACATCACTAACCATTAGGGAAATGCAAATCAAAACCACAAAATACCACCTCACACCCATTTTCACATCTATCATCACAAAAACAAAAACAAAAAAACAAAATACCACAGAAAATACGAAGTGTTGGGGAGACTGCAATTCTTACGCACTGTGGGAAGGAATGAAAAACTGTTGTGACTGCTGTGGAAAACAGAATGGTTGTTCCTCAAAAAAATTAAATAAAATTATCACGTGATCCAGTAATTCTACTTGTGGTATATCCCAAAAGAACTGAAAGCAGGGACTTGAAGAGAAATCTGTACACCCATGTTGGTTAACAGCGTTAGTAGGCAAAAGTTGGAAGCAACCCACGTTATCCACTGATGGATGGATGAATAAACAAAACGTGGTATATAAATACAGTGAGATACCATTTAGCCTTAAAAAGCAAGGTAATTCTGACACATACTATATCATGGATGAAATTTGAGAACATTACGCTAAGTGAAGTAAGTCAAACACAAAAGGACATACATTGTAGGATTCCACTTGTATGAGAGGTACATTAAACAAATCTGGAGACAGAAAGTAGAATGGTGGTTGCCAGAGGCATGCTAGAGGGGCAAATGGGGAGTCAGTGTTTAATGGATATAGTTTTTGTTTTGCAAGTTGAAAAGAGTTCTGTGGATGGACAGTGGTAATGGTAGCACAACAATATGAATGTGTTTAATGCCACTGAACTATATATACTTTAATATAGTTATCATGGTAAATTTTGTTATGTATATTTTACTACAATTAAAAAATTCCAACTCAGTTGTCTGATGCACTATTAGAAAGAACTCAAGGTGGCTTCAAGAAGACAAACCTGAGATGAAAACTCTTGTGTACGGCTTGATGCCACAAAGCTGGCAGTGACCATTAATTAAACCACTTGTAGAAGGGGTTTGTTTGAGGTGTCATGTTTTGGCAACCGTGCTGTCTTGAGTGCATGATGCGCATGGCTAATTGATCTCTAGACAAAGACTAAGAGGACATCCTCCTGTGGCAGTCTACAGTGACCAACCCAGACCACTTCTCTCATCAGTCACCACTCCTACAAGCTTCAATTCACTGCTTGTCACTGATGCAAAACCGTAAGAAATGTAAATTTTCTGTGTGTGGATCAGGAGTTTAAAAAAGAGAGAGATAGACTTACCAATTAAAAGTACTTCAGCAGTGGGTTATTATCTTTGGGATCACACAGATCTTTGAGATTGTAATAAAAGCTATGGATCCATCTCACAGACAAGTGAAGACATACACAATTTTACATAACATTTCAGAGGCCACTTAGACTAACCTTAAAGTATCGCTTTTACAGTCCCCAAGTTAAGCATTTCTGTTGTGGGCGCCTGCGTGGCTCAGTGGGTTAAAGCCTCTGCCTTCGGCTCAGGTCATGATCTCAGGGTCCTGGGATTGAGGCCCACATCGGGCTCCCTGCTCAGCGGGGAGCCTGCTTCCTCCTCTCTCTCTGCCTGCCCCTCTGCCTACTTGTGATCTCTCTCTCTCTGTCAAATAAATAAATAAATAAATAATCTTTAAAAAAAAAATTAACTGAAAACCAGTTTTTAACAGTAAGTATTTAATACTTTTCTTCTACTGAAAAAACAGCAACTTTAATTTGATATAATGTTACTCTCTGATTATGTCTTTTGTTAGACCTGAATGCTTAAAATCTTAATTTCATCTATGATTTAAAGGCAAGAGTCTTGAGGAGCACCTGGGTGGTTCATTGTTAAGCATCCGCCTTTGGCTCAGGTCGTGATCCCAGAGTCCTGGGATTAAGCCCCGCACAGGGCTCCCAGCTCTGCCGGAAAGTCTGCCTCTCCCTCTCCCACTCCCCCTGCTGGTGTTCCCTCTCTCACTGTCTCTCTGTCAAATAAAATAAAATCTCTTAAAAAGAAAAAAACCTAAACCAACCAGAAGTTAACAACTCTTTGCAAATCCATCAGAGAACTAACGTCAATAGGCAAACTGCTGCCATAAAAACTAAAAAAACAGAAAGGTAGATACAGAGAATCACAGCTTACCAGGAACAGAAGCTCATAACTGGAGCCAGTACTGATAGGAACACTTAACTATGTTAAACGAACTAATGAAGGCTCACTGTAGACAAACTTGAGTTAAAAAAAAAACCCAGGTGCCCAATCTTAGTGGGGCCCATAACTCGAACTCATTTCCACCTAACTCCAGCCCCTCTAGCCTTCCATGTCAGGAGGGAAATACCCAACTTCAGCCCTTCTACCCTTTCTCACTGAAGAGGGGGAAATAAAAGTTGAGAAGCACATACGAAGGTCTTAGCCCAGGACACAAACCCACTAAAAGAATTAGAAGATCACACAAAACTACAGAATACTTTTCTCTCTTCCTTCATCTTACCATATTATTTGGGCTCCTGTAAATCAACTGCCTTAGCAGAAAGAGCTGCCTTAGATCCTTACTAAGGAGTCTGAGGAAAACCAAAGACAGCAAGAAAGACAAAAATAAGGAAATTTTAGCTTCGGACAACTACAGCTACGCAAATAATAAATAAAGCATAACTCCTAGCTAGACAAACATAAAACCTCACAACAAAGATCAGTTTACCTCTGTTTTTTTACCTGATACATCATGTCCAGCTATCAGCAAAAAATTGGCAAGGAACACTAAAAGGCAAAACACAATCTGAAGGGACAAAGCAGCATCAGCTCAGCTATGACAGAGATTTTGGAATTATCAAACTAGGAATTTAAATAACTATGATTAATGTCAAGGGCTCTAAAGGAAGAAGTTGACAACATGTAAAAACAGACAGGTAAATGGAAGCAGAGAAATGGAAGCTTTAAGAACCAAAGAGGCTCTTAAGCTTTTGAGCCTGGGACACCTGGGTTGTGGCTCAGTCAGTTAAGTGCCTGCCTTTGCCTCAGGTCATGATCCTAAGGTCCTGGGATCCAGTTCCACATCAGGCTCCCCCCCCCTTTTTTTTTTTTAAGATTTTATTTATTTACTTGACAGACAGAGATCACAAGTAGGCAGAGAGGCAGGCAGATAGAGAGGAGGAAGCAGGCTCTCTGCTCAGCCCCGATGCGGGCCTTGATCCCAGGACCCTGAGATCATGACCTGAGCCGAAGGCAGAGGCTTTAACCCACTGAGCCACCCAGGCGCCCCCACATCAGGCTCCTTGCTCACCAGGAGCCAGCCTCTCCTGCCTGCCTCTCTCCCTGCTTGTGTGCTCGCTCTCTCTCTGACAAATAAATAAAATTAAAAAAAAAAAAAAAAAAGAACCAAAAGGAAATGCTAGAAATCAACACATAATAACAGAAATGTAGAATGTCTTTGATGAGCACATTAGCAGGCTAAACATAGATGAAGAATCAGTGAGCTTGAAACTAAAAATAGAAACTCCCCAAAATGAAAAGCAATGAGATAAAAAGAATGGAAAAAAAAAATAGAGAGAAAAGAACCACCAAGTACTGTGGGAAAATTACAAAAGGTGTAACCTGTAGATAATGGGACCATCAGAAGGAGAACAAACAGAAGAAAGAATTGAAGTAATAATGACTGAGAATTTTCTAAAATTAATGACTGACACCAAAGCAGACGCAAGAGATTCTAAGAACACAAAGTAGGACAAATGCCAAAATATCACACCTTTGCACATCATACTCAAAGTGCAAAAATTCAAAGACAAAAAAATATGTATGACTTTTGGCTGCATATAGTGGCATATGGTTGGCATTTCCCCATTCTCCTTTGGGAATTCACCCAACAACATCAAGGAAAGAATAAAATACTAAACTCTTAAAAAAATTCGAAGACCCCTATGACCTGAATCATAATATAGGGGTAAGAGGTACATTATTGGGGGAAATTGACAAAACATATGCAAAGAAGCAGGGCAGAGCCACTCTGCCTAAAGATATCAGGAAGCCTGTGATGTGCAATTTTCCAGACTAAAGAAAACATAGCCTGAGGTACACACCCTGAATCCGGGTCAGCCAATAGCAGGAGCCTCCCTCAACCTGCAGTTGGTCTAAATAATAAAGGTGGTGGTGCTAAATAAGGAATCACATGAATAGGGCACATGGGTGGCTCAATCGTTAAGTGTCTGCCTTTGGCTCAGGTCATGATCCCGGAGTCCTGGGACTGAGCCCCACTTTGGGCTTCCTACTCTGCTGGAAGCCTGCTTCTCCCTCTCTCACTCCCCCTGCATGTGCGTCCCTCTCTCACTATGTTTCTCTCTGTCAAAAAAATAAGTAAAATGTTACAAAAAAAAAAAAAGGAATCACACAGATAAGCAGTATTTACAGGAAACAAATCAGAAGTAGGAATTGCTTGGTATGTTCACTTCAGACATAAGATACATTCCTAGTAGCCTGGAATTTGACCCTAGCTCCAGTGTCTCAAAATGAATTAGCTTTTCAAAGGGGAAAAAAAAATCTCATCTTAAGTAAAGGAGAATAAGAAAAAAGTACAAGGTCACCTTCAACTTCTAGCTGTGGTAGGAAAGGAATTGATTTATTCACTGCTATAAATAACTAGAAAAGCAGATACAATATAGGAAAAATGGTTTGAGGCATTGGACAGATGGCATAGAACTATAATCACTGAGTGCAGAAATGAAGTGAGTCCTAAAATTGACCCATCTTAACTTTCTGAATAAAAAAGGGTGGCTCAGTTAAGTGTCTCCCTTTGGCTTGGGTCATGCTCCCAGGGTCCTGGGATTGAGCCCCGCCATCAGGCTCCCTGCTTAGCGGGAACCCTGCTTCCCCCTGTCCTACTCCCCCTGCTTGTGTTCCCTCTCTTGCTGTCTCTCTCTGTCAAATAAATAAATAAAATCCTAAAAAAAAAAAGAAGAAAAAGAAAAAAAGAAAAAGAAAAATTCCCTATAAAATGGTTTCTTCTTTTTTTAAAGCACAGAAGGCCATATTTAAAGTGGATCCCTATTAGGAAGATATGAATATAAAAGCTTATAATGTGGATTTAATACCCACTTCCACTGATAAATAGACATTATGATAGTATCACAATAATTCTAAATAAATGTCATTATCAATACCCAGCTTAAGGCTATTTTAAAAATATAGGTGAAATATTTTTTTTGGAACTTAGGATTGGCCATTTAACCTAACATGGCAAAATCAAAGATGGTGAAGTAGAAACATTTTACATTCAAGATCTTTTAGGGTTGAGCAGAAATAATGTGAAATAATCACAATTAATGTCCATTAAGTTTTATTTAAATATAATAAATACCTGTTTTTTCCTAGATTGATGTTTTTTAGAAGTTCCTGGCTGACTATTCAAAACATGTCTTCTCTTATTTTCAGCAGCTTGTCTCCTGAGTCCTTTCATTCTTTCACCTGAAAGTAGAAATAATCATCAAAAATTGCTACACATTAAAATAAAAAGGGGGATATTTTTAAAAGTTACCATGAAATTCCTATCTAGTATTTAGCTATGTCAAATAAAAAGAACTCTATCTGCTTAATTTTTTCCCCTTTTGAATCTGAAAGCAGCATAGTACAATGCAAAGATCAGTTTCTGAAAATCATAGGGGGTACTGAATGTTGATTCTTTTATGGTTGGTTCTTTTATGTCTTTAAACAAGTTTTCTCACCTCCCAGAACCTGTTCTTTTTCATCATCTGTTAAAAAAAAGGAATAATATTTTATCTTACAGGACTGTTGAAATTTTCTTAAGATAATGTTTAAGAAATACTTTACCTAGTGTAAGAACTACAGTCCTACCCTCATTTCTTCTTTCTTATTCATAGTTTAGTAAGACAAGAATGTATATGTAACTGAAAACAGAACTGTTAATTGAAAAAACTGTTTATATAAAAAACCTTAAAGAATCTACAAATAGAATTGAAAAGAGTTTAGATGGCTGGATAGAAGATCAATAAACAAAGCTCAACAGTATTTGTTCCTTAGCAATAGTTAAAATATTTAAAACACTCAAAAGGTAATATTTACAATACTAACAAAAAATATAATATTCTTAGGGATAAATCTAGCAGTGGTCAAGATCTATATGTAGTAAATTATAAAGCTTTACTATGTGTGTGTATAAATACACTACACGTTATAAGGAAATATATATGACAATCTAAAGAGAGTAATATACTTCTATTTGTACACAGGAAGACAACATAATATAAAGGCTATAATTAATGCTAATATATAATAACTGTGTCCGTTCTTTCCAAAAGTATTTACTGTTTCGATGCACTTTCAAATGAAAATTTCGACAGGGCTTTTTGTATAACTTAACATAATTCTAAAATTGTATGTGTTAGGAGAAGGAGTCCACCACTGGCCCCGAGCATCCCTGCAGTTTCTGCTGAGTGTACAAGGCTTATTTGTTTCCTGATACTAAACAGTTTTGTAGTTAAATAGGCACCTAAGTAGGTCAAAGGAACCACAGCCTGACCACCATGTAACTACCCTCTCTTGGGGAGGGGACTGGCTGGTTTGCTATCCCGTTTTGCTGCTTACTCAAAAAGAGGTAGGTCCTTGGCACCAAGATTCTCAGTTACAGTATAACTATCTGCCTGCAGAGCATCTACCTGGCACCATTGCACAGCTTGTGGGACTTGGAATAAAGAAACCAGCACAATTATGCTGATGCCATGGTACTTGTGCTGTAATAAACTGTTTTGCTCTCATTAAGTCGTGTTGCCTACTTTTGGCACCTATGGAGTGGTAGCAGGTTTATTACTATGCAATCCTCTATGAAGTTGGGTTTTTTCCCGGATAACATGGAAGATCAAAACACCAAGGGTAGTCAAGATATTCCTGAAGAACAATAAAATGAAGGGAATATACTGCGTTACCTACCACATACTGAGTTACTATGAAACTACAGTAATTTAGACAATATGGCATTGTTGAAGGAACAGACCATAAGTATTGGTCAGGCTCCAATCAGGAAAATGGAAACCACACTAGTTATGAACAGAGATTTTTCTACTACAAATTGTTTAAACAGCTGCTAAAAAAGCAAAAAAGGAAATTAACAAATTAGCAGAGATTAATAACAGTGAAATTCATAACTACAGGTTTCAATATTGTCTCTCAGTAATTGGTAGAACGAACAGGCAAAAATAGGCAAACATACACAAAATTTAAACAGCACTATGAATCAACTTGACCTGATATTTTACAACAGAATTCACATTCTTCTCAAGTGCTTTTCAACACTCACCAAGATAGACCATATCATGTACTAAAAACAAATCTTAAATTAAAAAGAGTCCTACAAAATATATTCTAAATCCTAAAAAAAGAAACCCTACAAAGTATATTCTCAGTCCCAAACAGAATTAAATTGAAAAGCAATAACAGAAAGATATCTGGAATAGCCTTAAATATTTGGAAATTAAACAGCTTCTACATAGCCCAAAAGTCAAAGAAAAAGTCTTAAGGGAAATGAAAAAATATTTTGGACTAAATGAAAAAACAACATCTCAAAATCCACGGGATGAAACTAAAGCAGTAATTAAAGGGGAGTTTATAGCATTAAATGCACATATTAAAAAAGACCTGGGAATCTATGAGTAAAAGTCAACTCCTATACAAAGGGGGAGAAAGGCTGACATCAGACTTGTCCACGGTAGCACTCATAAAGTCAAAAAATGGATTGGTATCTGCAAAGTTGTAAGAAAAGTATCTCTGAAAAATATCATATTTAGCCAAGTTTCTCTTTAAGCAAAAACAGTACACACTCAAGGTACAGCATAGTCCCTCTGTCAATGGTATTGTAATAATGTTGTATGGAGACAGATGGTATCTACCCTTGGGTAGATAGCATAATACATAGTGTTGTCCAATTACTATGCTATACATACAAAACAAACACAACGTTGTGTGTCAACTATACTTCAATTAAAAAAAAAAAGAAGAAAGAAAAGAACATCTTCCACTTCAGTGATGACAGAAGTATCTCTCTGTCAGGGGTTACCACTTGAAGAGAGTCTGCCCAGAAGGGAAGCCATCGCAGAGGAAAGTAGAGCTGAGAGACACAGAGGAAGCAGGTCTGAAGAAAATGCTTGAGTAGCCACACTGGTAGCTAATGTACCTCTGAAATTATGAGCACGAGGCAGTAAATTCCCTTTCTCACCCCAAAAAGAAAAAAGAGCACAGTTTCTCAGTGATGCAAATATTTAAAAATATACTACCTATAATCCCATCTTTTAAAAAACCTAGCAAAAGAGGTAAAGGATAGGGACATGATGGTCAAAGGGTTGGTAATCAGCAATAAATCAGTTTAAATAGATTAAACTACTTTGGGAATTATGGCTAGAAAAGAGAATTCTACAAACCTTTATTAGATAAAATAAAACTAAGAAAAATTGGGAATTAGTGGGAGAGGTTTTTGTTGTTGTTTTTAGCTAATACCACCCTTTTTAGATAAAGTCAGTCAACAGTCTAAAATTTAAATTTATGATTATAGAGGCAACCTGATCCGACCTCATGAAGTATTTCATATTCTATATCCTTCATTTTGGAGGAATCATATAGATTACTGATATATGATCATGAAACAGCCATTTACATGAAATTCAAAATGTAAATGTGTTTTAAGTAACATGTAATCTAATCACATTTTTCTGAATTTTTATTTGACTATTTTTCCACTGATGTAGTCTAGCCCAGCGATTAAAAGCATGGGCTCTGCAGTCAGAGTATCTAATTTTGCTTGGCTGGTTCAGGTGGCAGAGCATTAGACTCTTCATCTTGGGGTTGTGACTTCGAGCCCCATGTTGGGCACAGAGCTTACTTTAAAAAGGTCTATTTCTTTTTAATTTGGGGTTTTTTGGGGGGTTTGTTTTTTGGTTTTTTTTTTAAGATTTTACTTATTTATTTGAGAGTGAAAGAGAGTGAGTGCGCAAGCAGGGGGAGTAGCAGACAGGGAGAAGCAGTCTCCTCACTGAGCAGGGATCTCAACACAGGGCTCCATCCCAGGATCCTGAGATCATGACCTGAGCCGAAGGCAGACATTTAACCGACTGAGCCACCTAGGCACCCCAAGAAGGTTAACTGCAAATTCTAGTTCCATTTACTATTTCTGTGACCAAGTATATTTTACTTAAACTCTTTTTGTGGTGGTTTCCCCCACAAAATGGGGATGATTAAAAAAAAAAGCACTTATAAAATTGTTGAATATTAAATGAGTTTACACATCATTTCACTGAATGCTGGTAAGTTTCTGCACAGAAAGAATTTAGGTGATTTTCTTCTTTCAAGTTTTCTGAATCATCTGATTTTTTAAAAGTACATGTCAATTTTACAAATCCGAAAAAAAACTGTTTAGCATAAACAAAACTAATTTCCTCTAACTATGAAGAGAGGATACTGCATACCTTTTAAGCAAACTGGAAGTAAAAAAAAAAAAGTGTATGCATATATTACTAACATCTAACAAAAAGTCAAAAAATGTACTAAAACTCACAAGATCTTCTGGGCTCAATATCCATAGTCACTGTCAAACCAGTCTGCAATGAGGTTACAGTTCTCAGAGTTTAATTACAAATCAACTAATTTAGAAATCTAAAAAAACATATGCTTCCACTTCTTTGAATTGTGTATTATGAAATTAAAAGTCCAGAATCCCCAAATTATTTTAGTTTAGAATTATGATTCCTACCCATTTTGCAGCAATAGATGCAGAGCAATTCTGGAATCACAACATAAAGCAATTATTTGAGTTTAACTTTACCATTTTTAAAATGAGGATGATAAGAACTATGGATGTAAATGTTTTAGAGCTCTAAATTACAAGTATTAGTTAATACGGGCCCTGTCACCAGCCATCAATTATGAATAAATTTATTCAATTAATACTTACTGCAGCCCTACTCTGTCCCTGGCATCAAGTTGGTAATCTATTATTTTTATATTGACTGCTAGCTGCTAGGTGTGAATCAATGAAGTTTTAAAATCCTTGCATGCGTGCATTCATTCATTCATTCAGTACCTAGAAGGTAGTGAAAGTTCAGTGAACATTTGCTGACTGAATACATACCAAGGAGAAACTTACAATCAAATTGTAATTTAAAACAATTATGTACTACTTTTTTTTTTTAAGGTTTTTTTATCTATTCATTTCAGAGAGAGAGACACAGCACAAGCAGGAAAGGAAGAGGCAGAGGGAGAAACAGACTCCCCATTGAGCTGGGAGCCTGACGTGGGGCTAGATCCCAGGATCCTAGAATCAGGACCCGAGCCGAATGCAGATGCCCAACCATCTGAGCCACCCAGGTGCCCCTCTGGACTCCTTTTAAGATTTTTTGTTTGTTGGTTATTGTTGTGTTTTTTTTTTAAATCAAGCGATGCCTTTTATAAAGAATAAATTCTAAATGCAATAAGGAGGGTAGCTAGATTCCACAGTCAATCCTCATTATTCATGAGTCCTGTATTTGTGAATTTACTTCCCTGCTAATAATTTGTACCTCAAAAATCAATACATCTTTGTGTATTGTGCTTTTGTGGTCACTGGTGGACATGAGCAGTGCAAAAAAAATTTATCTCACCTGATGTGTGTGCTCCCAGCTAAGGTTAAGCAAAGTGATGCTCTGCCTTCATGTTTTAGCTCTGTTATAAATAACTGTTTTATTTAATGCAACATTTTGTGTTTTGGGGTAATTAAGCTGTTTAAAATGGTCCCCAGACGTCCCGTGGAAGTACTGTCTACTGTTCCTAAGTGCAAGAAGACTAGGATATTCCCGAGGGCTACCTGGGTGGCTCAGTTTGTTAACCAACTGCCTTCAGCTCAGGTAATGATCCCAGGGTCCTGGGATTGAGCCCCACATCGGGCTCCCTGCTCAGTGGGGAGCTGGCTTCTCCCTCTCTCTCTGCTGCTCTGCCTGCTTGTGTTCCCTCGCTCTATCAAATAAATAAATAAAATTAAAAAAAAAAAAAAAAAAAAAAAAGAAGACTAGGATGTTCCCAACAGAAAATAACGTTTATTACAAAGATTCATCCAGGCATGAGTTACAGTGCTACTTGGCCACAAGTTCAAGGTTAATGAATCAATGTTATATTAGTATCTTCAAACAGAAAATGAACAAGGTTTTGTATTTATTAGTTGACAAAACTGTGGTGACAAGAGGCTCAAAGGAATCTAAGCCTGTAATTCCCCAGTAATGGTTTAGTATTCACCAACCACAGCAACTTTATTGAATATAACTATCATGATAATAACTGTGTGTTTCAGATTATTTCAAGTTGCTGAATAAAGTTAAGATAGAAAAGCACTGTACCATCATAGCAAAAGTACTCTAAGCTAGGCAATCAGAATAGTTAACTTTCTAAATTAAGCACTAACTTTCTAACTCTATGAAGGTATGACATTTAATCCTTTGTGCTTTAGTTTTTTGAAGTATGTCTGGGTGTTGTAGTGGGGAGGTCAAGGGCCGGATCACTTTTAAGGACACATCAATTCTCCACTTCTAAAACTGTAATAAGAGTACTCACTTTGAAGAGTTTCCATTCTTTCTTCTTGCCTATTAAAATCCTGTTGTTGGCTTCCGTGTTTCGACTTAGATAGAATGAGCTTCTTGTGAGATCTAAATTGAACATAAAAGCATGGGATTGGTTCCACAAAGAGTAGGAAAGCAATGAAAGAAGGTAGATGATTTGTCTTAATCTCTATTTTAGGACGTTCTTCTACCTTGGTCTGTTTTCTTTGATGCTCTCCTTGCTAAGTGCCCCATCTTGACCTTCGGCCTCTTAAGATTTTTGTTGTCTGACTTCCCTCTCCTCCTATCACTTATTTTCTCCATCTCATCTACTTAAAATCAAGATTCTTTTGGCTTTCTAATTAGATAGGTGAAGAAAAAAAAATCCTCAGACTATCAACTATTAACTTTCATTCTCTCCTAAATTCCAACATTCCTTTACACATAATGGTAGGTATCACTTATCTTTACAGCTTCCAAAAGGTGTTTTTGAAATGAAGTTTGGAAAACTTGTTTTTGAAGTTTTTGAAATGTGTTTGGAAACACAGACTGTGGCAAAATTTTGACAATCCTGCAAAGCTGGTATTATTCCAATCTTATAAAGGAGCTACTTTAGATGAAAAAAGTTCCCCTAAGCTTAGGAAATGATTTTATCACCACCCTAAAATCTGTATCTTTACCTAAGTACCCATGAAACATGCTAATCTGTTCCCTTCCTCCCCAAACTTTCTATCGTGTTCTCTGGAATGCCATTCTCAACCTCTTCACCAGTTCCCCTACCTCTTCGCTTTGTCTAGAATCTCCCTTACAGAGAATATTTCTTTGTGGCTTGCTCAAGTAGACAGGCTTAATCTTCTACCTTCCATGAACGCAGGGTCCCAGAGGTGGGTCTCTATACTTTCCATTTCCTAACAAATGCCACTTTCAGGACCCTGCCTCCATAAGAAATCTTGGCCCTTGAGGATTCATGCTACTCATGTGTATCATCACCTACCGTACTTCAGAAACATTCACAGCCTTGCAAGCACTTCCTGTCATTCACAGATCTTTTTCTACACTCAAGTGATGGTTTTATCATGTTATTTCAGTGTTCTCATGGATAACCCACATACAATCCTGACCTCTCAATTCCTCATTTCCAATGATCTCCCCCACACTAAATCAAAACCTACCACTATGGTTCCTATTCAGCATCTTAACTGCTCTAGCTCTGAAATTATTCATGTAGACTTTCTGCTCTCTGAACATGTTACATTGTCTGTCACAAAATTTCTAGCAGATTAAACACAGTTTTTTAAGTAATTTCATAAAATTAGAATTTGTGATATTCATCAGAAATCATCAGAAATTCATCAGGAACTGCCCCCAAACCCCCAGCAACATAACCTTGTTTCTAGGACAGAGTAAGAGTTTATTAAACATCTGCTTTAAGTTCAAGCACTCCCTATACATGTATGCCAATAATGGCCTTGTGGAAACAATGTGTAACAACCCAGGATCCCAGAGGTAGGTCTCCATAGTTTGGAATTTCAAGACACATGAAGGTCTCGGATACCTGTTGAGATAAGCAGGCACCTACAATATTCTCTAAATCACACCATTAATATGACAGTTATCATAAAATATCTAGTTCTGCATGAAGTGCTTCAATCAAAGATCTTAAAGACAGAGAAGAAAAATGTCCATTTACTTCACCTCAATAAGGATACTGTACCCCCTGAGAAGTCAGTTGCAGACTGTTTGTCACTAACACTTTAAAAAAAGAAAAAATATGTAAGAATGCAAACAAAAGAAACTTTTCACAAGGTCAGTACTCACTACATAATCAAATCATATTTCAATTTATACCAAATATCTTTGGAAAGACACCCTGGTAACATTAGGAAATACAGAGAGTCCATTACGACATGGATAATTTTGCCCAGATGTACTCACCAGATAGTAAATCAAGCTTTCACAAACGTAGGTTAGGCAGAGTTAATGTTGTAATCAAGCATTCATGTCACTCTTTCAAAAACTCTCCCATGTATCTTTACTTGCATGGATTCAAGTTTAATTTCTTGCCCTCCCCACCAGGCTTCAAATGAATTTTTTAACAAGTCCCACCCCGCCCCCCACCTTTGCTGAAGTTAAACTTAGCTTCCACAAACACAGCATAACCATTTACACCTTTGTGCCTTCACTGCAACTATTCTTCTATCCTAAAAAGACATTTCCTCTTCCATCCACCTGTAAAAATCATAACTATCCTTTAAGGGCCTGCACAATGCTCACCCCTCCTTGAAGCTTCCATCTCAACTTCTTCAGCATTTAAGTCTATACATTTTAACAGCAAATTATGTAATGGCTGATCTGTGCCTGTTTCCTGTCTTTAATTCTTATTGCCTCAAAATAGTTTATAAGCTTTATCAGAGCAAAGTTTTTATTTCATCTACCATTGATAATATGAAGGTTTCATCTTCCCTATTACTTGTCTGATTTCACAATCACACTTCTGATTCTGTCCTTGTTCACTTGTGTCCTGATTTTTGTCCTGATACTGGTGAATCTGATGCTTTACTTGTCCTGATTCTATTTGCTTCCAGGATGGTCCTGATATTTGCTTCGTTTTTGATCTTCATTTTGTCTCTAGTTTGTTTTATTCCCTGTGTCTAGTGCATTGCAAATTCTAATGTATACCTGGTAATGAACTAATTATCAAGGATACACAGCTAATTAAGAACTTTTAAAGGATTCTCAGTCTAGTAAGAAATACAGAAAGGCAAACAGGTATGTTACCATCCAAGATAAGTCCTTTTATAGAGATGTGACTCAATGCTGCAGGAGCACAGAAGCGACAACTGATCAAAGAACTCAGTAAAACATAGGGGATCTTTGAGCTAGACCCTGAATGGCAAGTAAGGGACTGCCTTGGAGACAACAGAAAGAGGGGAATTCAAAATTGAAGCAAGAGACAGGCATGAAAAAGCTTGTAATATTTGAGGATCAGAATGAAATTCTATGTTGGTAGAAACTACCATGTATGTGGGCAGGGAAAGGTTAATGTTTAAGGATAAGGTTGTATATGAAAAAAAAAAAACACCAGAAAGGGGCTAGTAAGGCTTTGTAAGCCATGCCAATAAACTCTAACTCATCTAGTAGAAAACAGAAAGTCAAAAGAGATATTAAACTGGAAAGTAATTTAAACAGGTTTATTTTTATGGGACACTAATTCTAGAAGTCATGTCAAGGATGGATTTATATGGTACAAACCTAAGCAATACCCTCAGATACAAGTAATAAGAAAGACTACATTAAAGAAGCATGGAAATGGAATTTATAACACTTGGGGAGTTAACTGGACATGTGAGGAGAGTCAGGGTACAGAGAGACAGATGAGAACATCAACAGTTCTATTTACACATTAAATTGTGTCTTGTGTAAGGGGCATTTGAAATAAGTGAGTAGTACCATATGAGAGCACACAGGAAATGTGTTCATTATCTGCATGAATCATGGCAAGTTTTGATTTTAAAGCGGTATTACACCAGGCAGGAAGGCTAAGCGACACAATATACTGGGTCTTGGTATAACTACTAAACTCTGATTTCCTAAACAGAATGAAGTAATTTAGCCAATAAAAATGACCTGTACTTCTTAAAATGGATCTTAGAAAATAATAAGACCTTAATATTAAGAGTTTGGGGGAGATGAACCAGTGAGGGAGCAGATCACACTGACAGGGAGGGACAAGGAGAGACAATAATTGACTAAGCTCAGTCCTGAGGTATAAGAAATGCAAGTCGATCCAACTTGGAACCTCAATCCCCACCTCTAAATAAGTAGTTCCAATGAGGAACCTGCAGCACTCAAGTCATGGGACCAAGAAAAAAGAGTGATATTACATCCACTTCCAAATCCATCCATCCACCCAGACACGACAGGGATTTGACATCTGGCCTTGGGTTAAGGGTAGAACAGAGGGAACGGACTACAGGTTCAACAGAAAAGAACTTTTTAATTGTAGCGTTTATCTTCTTCAATAAGGTTAGCTTCTAAAGCCAAAACAAAAGGTAAAAATTACCCTTGAAAATCCCTAAAGAGATAATTTTAGAGACTGAATTTGTCTCTCAGTACAGTAGTCCCCCTTATTTGTGGTTTCGCTTTCCACAGTTTCTGTTACCCACGGCCAACTGCACCTAGAAGATGATCCATCCCCTGAGGATTTCATCAGCCTAATACTATGTCATGATGCCTGCATCATTCCTCTTGCTTTACCTTATCATGGAGGCATTTTATCAGCTCACGTCATCACACTGTCTCAGAACTCAGATGTTCTGAGAGAGAATAGACCACGATCACATAACTTTTATTACATTATACTATTCTAAATCTCTTATTGTATCTAATTTATAAATTAAACTTTATCATAGATATGTATGTATAGTTAAAAACATAGTAAATATAGAATTTGGTAGTTCCTGTGGTTTCAGGCCTCCACTGGGGGTCTTGGAATATATCCCCCCAGGGACAAGGGGGGCTACTATGTGTAGGACTAACACAGACCATTTCCCTCCAGCACTGAAGCAAATCACGGTTTCTTCAGTTGAACACCATATGAAGTGGTTAGGCTACTATTAAAGATGTAGGAACAATATCTTAAAATACTAGAATAACCCTCAGTATAGTGAGGCACATGATGAGGGCATGTGGAATCATGAGACCTAAGGGGCACAGAGGATTCAAGTTTCCAACCTCAACACTGTTCCAGAGCATATGCTGCCTGAGAATGGTAAATGTTATTACTCACACTATTTAAACTGTACTATTTTGCTTAGTACGTGTAACAATCTGCATAAACCATGAAGTAATTGTACAGTACACCAAATATCCAAATGTTAATAATCAGTAAAACATAACCTCTATAACTGTTTTTGTTAAAAACAGCTCAGTAGCAACACTTTCACATAAACATGAATCCATGAGACAAAAATATATTAATGAATTTACAAACCTTTTTCCTACATCCAAATTAGCTTCAGTTTCCACTTCAACACTGTTACCATGAGCTTTATCTTGAGTTGTTCTTGCCCTTCTACTTTCCACTACTTTTGCTGCTGCCTTAAAAAAGGGGTTGTAGAAGAGAATGGAGTCCATTACACGATTCTGAACAAAGAGCATTAAAATTAAACTTTCTACTTATTTGAAGTCATAACCAATGTATCTGTTCACAGGTCAACAAAGGGATTGTGTTGTGTTTTCTCCAGTAACTATGACATCAACAGCAGCTGCTTTAGTTACCTGCTTGGTTTATAAGTCTTATGGAGAAGATCGTTCCTTGTATGTCTATTTGATAAACATGGTACTTGCTAAGCAATTTTAAATAAAAGGTTACTAAGGAAAAAAAAAAAGAAAAATCAATAAAAATTCCAGATAGGGGCACCTGGGTGGCTCAGTCTGTTAAGCATCTGCCTCCTGATTCTGGCTCAGGTCATGATCTCAGGGTTGTGGGACTGAGTCCTGCATCAAGTTCCATGCTCAGCAGAGTCTGCTTGGGATTCTCTCTCTCCCCTGCCTCTCTAAACAAACTCTTTTAAAAATTAAATAAAAATTAAAAAAAAATTCCAGATATTTATACTCTCTTATATTAATCAGTGCTCCACCATACATAAGTTAAAACTTTTTGAGGCCAAGACTGAAGATAAAATGTTATTAAAAAAAAAAAAATCTTTCTAAAGGCTCTTCTTCAGTCTAATTTTATTTTCCAAACACATACTAAAAATTTCTTTGATCTATTCTCCCCTCAACTTTATTTTGAAAAATTTCCCCAACTCTTATTTCAAAAAAGTTTGAATATACTACAAAGATCACCAGTAAACCCCTTAGATTCACTAATTGTAACATTTTGCCATTCTTCTACAAAAATCACTAAATAAAATTCTGGTTAGTTTTTAAGGATTTCTATTTCAAGTAGTCTCCTTTATTATAACAATTTCTCCTTACTCTATTGTTAGAGTCTCTCTGAAATATGCATACCTTCATAAGAAAGGTTGATGATTTTTCATTTATCACATAATTCACATAACTCTTAGTTTTCTCCATCATGCTGTTGTAGCTGAAGTGTTGAAAAATTGAGTGGAATGTATCTTTCTGAGAGATTATCTTACACAATTTCCTTTTTAAAGGCTAAAGACAACAGGAAAAATGAATTAACATGTAAATCACAAGATGGTAGAAATGTTGTCTTTTTTAATTAAAAAAATCACATTATAAACTCAGAGACAAATGCAATTTTTAAAAATTCTGTTTTAAATAGCCCACCAATGTATTTTTTCTTACTTAAAAAAACTGCTGTCTTTCACACTCATAGAGGATTAAAAAATAAATTATGAACCTGAATGTCCATTGCCAAATTTAAGAAATAAAACATCATCTGTACAACTGAAGCCCTCATTTACTACCATAATGATTATACCTCAGCTTCTCCTCTCCTCAAGGTAGCCATTATCTTGAATTTAGAATTTACCATAGCCACGCATTCCTTTACATTTGCACTAAGAACGAAGGTAACCATAAATATACAGTACTATTTAGCATATGCGTATTTTTCTGAAACTTGCTATATTTGCTCAACTCTGTGACATTTATCCATGTTGATTTGATTTTTATAGGACTAGTTACTTTCACTATCGTACAGTATTCCACTTATCAAAAATAGCATTTATTCATCCATTCTTCCAGCCTTTTGAAAGCATTTACAGGCTATCTTCTGTTATTGGGGTGCCTGGGTGGCTCAGTGGGTTAAGGCCTCTGCCTTCGGCTCAGGTCATGGTCTTGGGGTTCTGGGATCGAGCCCCACATCAGGCTGCCTGCTCAGTGGGGAGCCTGCTTCCTCCTCTCTCTCTGCCTGCCTCTCTGCCTACTTGTGATCTCTCTCTGTCAAATAAATAAATAAAATCTTAAAAACAAAACAAAACAAAAACAAAACATTTTTCTATAGGTCTTCTTGTGCACAATATAAGACCCTCTCGGACATTAGTTCTTTCAAGGCTGGTTGCACAATAAAAGCTACAGAACCTTCAAAAAATTCTACTTCTCAGGCTCTATCCCAGACCAACTGTCTTAGTGGGACCTGTTTGTTTTTTTAAATAAAACTTCATGGCTTTCAGGGGCACCTGGGTAGCTCAGTCAGTTGAGTGGCCAACTCTTGATTTCAGCTCAGGTCATGATCTCGGGGTCCTGGGAATGAGTCCTAAGTTGGGCTCCGTGCTCAATGGGGAGTCTGCTTGAGTCTTCCTCTCCCTCTGTATTTCCCCCCTACTTGGATGCATGTGCTCTCTCTTTAAAATAAACAAATCTTTAAAAAAAAATCTTCATGGCTTTTAAAACATGCAGTAAAAATAAAAACAGTTACTCTAGGGTATTTATCTAGAAGTAGAATTGCTGGAATGCATACTCACAGATTTTGCTAAAATGCTCTCCAAAGTTTAAATGCTAATTTATAGCACTGAGAAGAAGTTATGGCAGCCTTACCATTTCTCCACTCTTTGAGCCAACTGTTAGTATTCTAAGATACTTTAATCATTGCCAGTCTGAGGTATAGTTAATACTATTTCCATGTATTACTTGGGATTACTGATTACTCATGCTAGTAAGGTTAAGCATTTCCTTTTATGCTTACTGACTGTAAGCATTCTTTTTCTGTGAAGTATGGGGGGTGTGGTTTCAGTAACCTCAGTGTTCAGACAAAAAAGTAGGGGCAGGCAACCCAATAAACACATCAGGCTTTCAGCTGAAATCTCTGTGGAGTTTTATACCCTAGAAACAGGGGCAAATTAGAGATAGACGGAGCCTTAATAAAACTTCAACCTACTCCTGACTCAGCTCAGTCCCTCAACAGGTTAAGGTGATCACCCCCAACTGTATACGAGCGTGCTCAAAGGTGCTCAACTTCACGTCAAAGAAAGAGAAACCAAAACCCAATGTGATACCAGAATGACTTAAAGAATGACTAAAAGAAAAACTACAGAGAAGGTCTGTGAAGCAAGTGGAACTATTCCACACTACTGAAGCAACGGATATAACATAACCACTCTGGAAAATTGTTTGGCATATCTATTAAAAACCGAGTATGTGCATATCCTATAATCCATCAATTCTATTCCTAAGTATATATCCAACAAAACACATTATTTGTTCTACAAAAGATGTGTAGAAGAATGTAACAGACCCAAACTGGAAATAACTCAAATGTTTCTCAACAGTAGAATGGATAAGTGGCATACTCTAATAATGGAACAATGGAACTATTGTTACAAGCAACGCCATGAATCAATCTTACATAAACTTGCTATACGGGGGCGCCTGGGTGGCTCAGTTGTTAAATGTCTGCCTTCGGCTTGATTCATGACCCCAGGATCCTGGGATCAAGTCCCACACCAGGCTCCCTGCTCAACGGGAAGCCTGCTTCTCCCTCTCCCACTCCCCCTGCTTATGTTCCCTCTCTTGACATCTCTCCATCAAATAAATAAATAAAATCTTTAAAAAAAAATCCAAAAACCAAAAAAACCTTGCTATATGATTACATCACATAAAATATGGAAACAAGTAAAACTAATCTTGGATGTTACAAATCAGAATAGTGGTTATCCTTGAAAAGATGGGAGGGACAGTGATAGAAGGGTACTGGCAATGTTCTTTTTCTTGATCTAGGGGGTCATCACACAAGCATGTTTCTTTTGCAAAAACACATCTCTTCATATACTTATAGTACATGTATGCTACTAATGATATGCTACTGTTCAATAAAAAGTTCACTAAAAATGGATAAAACTATTTTTTATTTCTTAAATCTTAATTTATTCCAATAAGGCTTTGTTTTTAATATTTAAAAAACTAAGTTCAATTGATCTTAACATTACACATAAACACACAAACTACTCTTGATTACATAAGAACCCTCTAGAAAAACAAGCTAATCATAATGCTTTTTTTCTGGGGGTGTCTCAGTCGGTTAACTGGTTGCCTTAGGCTCAGGTAATGACCCCAGGGCCACGGCAGGGAGCCTGCTTCTGCACCACCACCACCACCCCCTCACCCCGCCCATGCAAGTGCTCTCTTTCTATCTCAAATAAATAAGTAAAATCTTAAAAAAAAAAATAAATAATGCTTTTTTCTGTACCTGTGCTGCTCAATATGGTAGCCATTAGCCACAGTAGTTACTGAGCCCCTGAAATGTGAGACCTGAATTTAGACCTAAGTATAAAATACATACCAGATTTCAAAGACTCAGTACAAAAAAGAGAGTATAAAATATTCCATCAATATTTTTTATGTTGATTAAATGTTAAAAATGATGTTTTGGGATATACTGGGCTCAATGAAATACTAAAATCTGTTTCACTAGTTTAACTTTTTTAATGTTGCTACTAAAACACATGTAACTTGCAATTATATTTCTATTGGACAGCCCTGTTCCACACTGCCTAAAAGATAAAGCATCCCTTTCTTTCTCCAGTGTTCTTTCATTTACCTCGCTCCACATAAGCAGTTCTAAAATTCTTATTCTAATATATACAACTACCTCATAAGAATTCGGGTCATCAAATATTCTTTCAAAGACTTCTTCTGCTTCTTTAAAATTGCCATTTTCCATACAAACAGCTATAGCCTAAAAGACAGGATGACAAACACAAACCTTAGATTGCTTTTTAAAAATGTGTAATTGTTGTTTAATATTGAAATAAGTCCTGTTAAGTCTAAACTACTTCACTTAAAAATTCTGATACATGATATAAAATATCTTTTCAAAGATGAAATAACTGTGGTTTGAAAAAGATGTAAAAATGTTTCACTGGCCCCTTGCACATTTACTGATAAATGCACAGCATACTAGCTCTTTAGAATCTAGGTCAATTAAAAGCAGACATTAATAAATAGATAAGGAGTTACATTATGTACATTTAGGACCCACCTAAATATTAATTTGACCAAAAGGGAAATGAGAGAGGAGGTAGATGGCATTCATAATGATTAGGATATATAAAATTAGCTAGTTAGGATCCTGGAAAATTTCTAATAGAAACCTAAGAAGCCAGATGCTTCTGAATGATCATTTGATAAACTGGCCTTTCTGATAATGTATGTAGTAAAATAGGGAATCACCATTACCATCTGGGTAGCTCTGGCAAGCTATTTAACCTCATGTGCCTCTGTTTCTTTGTATGTAAAATGGTGGAGATAATAGTACCTGTTTGTAGGGTTGCCATAAGGATTGGAGTTCTACATGAAAAGTGCCTACTAGAATAGTACCTGACAAATGGTAAGCCATGTATTACATGTTGCTGTGTATTTATGGTAACCCACTCAACTTTATACTTCCTTCTCTAGAACCCCCCAAAACTGAGATAACATAACAAATCTCTTTGTCCCAGGCTGAAATTCTTAAAAGTAGCAGTCACATTTCTGCCATTCTCTTCTGGTTTTAATTCTACTTGGCAGTCACCATACTAACAATAATTAATTTTGGGGAAGATGAGAGATCATTTGGATTTTCTCTCCTACCCAACCACAAAATAATTTCTAAAAATGAGGACTAATTTATTTAATTAGAACAATCCTTAGTATTTGCTTTGCCTGTTAGCAAAACATACTTTCCCTGCTACTATATCTTTGAATGACTTTTTTAGCTTCTTACTCTTTAATATGTGACTCCTAAAATTCTCTCTACATAGTTAAAATTTTACATTCTCTATTTACAAAAATTCACTGATTTCTTTTTAAATATTCTTATTTTTTTCATATTTGTAATCTTGAATAAAACTAGGAGAGCACAAACCACTGGGTTTTGAAAGTTGCTTTATGATCTTTAAATCAGTGTTATGTATTTTCTCAAGTGGGGGCAATATATACTTAGGTAGCAAACATTAAGTCCCAGTCTCGGAGCTTGCATGAAGATTATAAACCAAAGGACAAATTTCTGAAGAGAATGATTATATTACATTTTACTTTGGGTTTACTGCTCAACTTCTATTAAGTGGCTCTTAATTACTTTAGATGTTATATTCAAGATAATGTAATATACATACCTGAATTTTAATTAAATTCTGTATTTCTTCATGAAGTTTGTCATGTTCTTTTTCAATTGAAGCCCAAATCATCAGGGCTGATTCCAAGGGTGTAATTCGTTCATCAGTTTCAAATTGTGCATCTTTTAAAACCAGAACAAAATAAGTAACTTAGGAAGCTAAACAGAATCTTACTTTGTCAATTTTTTATGATTTCAGTTCTTTAAATATTTACTGAGTATATACTATGTGCCAGGTACTATTCCCGCACACATCAGTTTAGGCAAGTGATATAATTTTTCAAGGTAATTTCCTTTTTTTTTCTTTGAAAAACTGGAAAGAGCGTGCAATTTAAATGTTAGCAGTTTCAACAATTTCTACTTTGTAGAAACAGTTTCCTGGTATCTTCTAATTGTTTCTCCAACATTTTAAACATAAAAATATATTAATTCATATACAAAGAAAGTCTCTTTATATTCCAAGCCCTGTGCCAGATACTTAGGATCCGACCAGGAAGAAGAAACAGTTCATGACCTTATGAAACTTACACACTAGCTATGAAGAAAGACAAACCAATGTGACTGGTACTTTACTAGAGTTATGTGTTATGCCGGTGCTTCTCAACCCTGCCTAAACCTCAAAATCACCTGAAGAGCTTTTATAAAAATGCAGATGCCTCGACCCATCCTTTAGAGATTGATTTAATTAGTACGGGGTAGAGCCCATGCATCTAGGTTTTCCAAGAAAATGAGCTCTCTGAAAGGATACTAACAAAAAAATCTTTTATGAAAGAGAAACCATCCAAACTGGAACACTGAGGATAAACAGGAGATAACTAAGTGAAGAGGAGAAGGATGGGAAGGAGAATATTTCAGGAAGGCAGCAGCAGAACATAAGGCAGAGGAGGACAAAAGATACACTCATAGTCAACACATACTAAGGTCCTATTAACCTGTTAGGCACTATGCCAAGTGCTTAACATGCAGTATCTCCTTTATCCAAATAATTTCTTTAAAAGGGTATATAACACTATCAACCTTGTCTTATAAAGTAGGACCTGAGACTTAGAGAGGTCACTCAGCTAGCAAGTAGTAGAAGCAGACACCAGAACCCGTAAAAACCATTTACTGTGTCTCAGAAAAAAGGTATGTTTCAGGAATAACAAGATGCCTGGTAAGGCTAGAGTATGTGCTGAAAAGCATGAAATGGAAGGGCAGACTGCCTAATCCATTTTCATTTCACATTTGTTTTTCTTTTATTTTCTTTTATTTTTTTTTTAAGATTTTATTTATTTATTTGACACAGAGAGAGAAATTACAAGTAGGCAGAGAGGCAGGCAGAGAGACAGGGAGAGGAGGAAGCAGGCTCCCCACTGAGCAGAGAGCCCGACGCGGGCCTCCATCCCAGGACGCTGAGATCATGACCTGAGCCGAAAGCAGAGGCTTTAGCCCACTGAGCCACCCAGGCGCCCCACATTTGTTTTTCTTTTAAAAACTCATTTCAATATTTATATTTCGTATTAAGTTTTTCTTGACTGACATTATCTAACCCATCTCATTAATCTGCTGCCTTCTTATAAATGTGAGATACAGAAAAAAATGTACCTATGTTAGATCTTAACTTCAAAAATTTTAGAGTAGTCTTTCACTTTCTGGTAGAATGTAGGATACTCCAGTAGGCCAACACTCCCATTACAACTAGAAAAAAGTGGAATAAGTTGCAAAATCATATTGTTAAAGATATGGGATAGTGGTAGAAGCAAAGAAAACTAGACAAACTACACTTCCAGGAGTTAGTCGATGATTTGCAGCTTTTCTTCCCTGGCCTCATTTGCTTATAAGGATGAGGATAAGTGTATCCCAGGCAGGGAGATTTTACTGGGGTAAAAGAAATGAGGAAAAGCTTCTGGTGCTTTCCTTGGGGTTAGTTTAGTGGACTGGAAACTAGAGGAATTGAAAACACATGGTTGGTTTTCCCCTCAGGACATTTGCTGAGTTCTGGGGTGCTACAGAAAGCTGGAATGGAAAGGAAGGGAAGTCTCCCAGAGTTGCACAGATCTTAAAAAATAAAATCCCATGAGATGAGGGGTGGCTGCCATAAACAAACATTTCCCCTTCAAGACATTTACCATATTTTGAAGCTATTTGCAGCAGGAAACTAAAGCTAATATGGTAGCCACTGGCCGCATATAATTAATGAGCCGTTAAAATATGGCTAATTCCAAATTGAGATGTACTTTAAGTATAAAATATGCCCCAGATTTCAAAGACTTACTGCAAAAAAGGGGTAAAATATCCCGTTAAGACGTTTTATATTGGGGCACCTGGGTGGCTCAGTTGTTAAGCGTCTGCCTTCGGCTCAGGTCATGATCACCGGGTCCTAGGATCAAGTCCTGCATTGGGCTCCCTGCTCAGCAGGAAGCCTGCTTCTCCCTCTCCTACTCCCCCTACTTGTGTTCCCTGTCTCACTGTGTCTCTCTGTCAAATAACTAAAATTTTTTTTTTAAAAAAAGATGTTTTATATTGGTTATATGTTGATATATATTTTAGAAATATTGGGATAAATAAGATACTGCTAAAATTAACTCCACCTATTTCAATTACATATGTAGCTCACATTATATTTCTATTAGGCAGTGCTGCTATTGAGCAACTACTTAAAAATAAGGCAAAAGAGTTATGCATAGCTAAAAATCCAACATATAAATTAAAATTTTGCTGCTTCACTTGAGCCCATTAGGGTGAAATACATTGACTCTTGATAACTGACATGGGTCTATTCTGTCTAAGATATACTTAAAAAGGGGATCCTGGTGAATTTCAAGACTAGTGAGGTTACACACAAAATCTGCATTTCTTTTCAGAAAGAAAAGACAGGTTGGAGGAAGGGCTGTCAGGGGAGAAAGATCTACTGAACAACTGCTAGTATGTGAAACACAGCTGGGCACTTTTGAGTATGCTGTCATACTTTAATTTACCAAACAACTATTAACAACCATGCTAACTTATTGTCTACGTGGTCAGGAATTCTCCACTTGTGTCCACATCAAGACAGTTTTCTTCTTTAGCTACAGGCCCAGACCACTTATAGTTCTTTCTCCCCCACATTTACTCTGCTTCTAGTCCTATTCACTTATGGTCATGGCACCAACTCCAAACCCAGACTTACCCCCAACAAGAAGCATGCTATGTAAGCCAGAGCTAGATAGCGAGGGCCATGAGAATGATACAAGCACACTGGGATTTAATGGAACACAACAGGATTTTAAGTTAAGTGGTTTCATTTTAAGTACCGCCTACCACTTGGCACTGCTGGGAAAGCATTTTGTATTGTAAATTGTAAAAACCAATATAAATACGTAATTATTTGCATCAAAAAGTCCTTTAAATGACCATGTTGCAAATATCAGCCATTACTTATAAACTGAAGCAGTCTTACCCACTACAATCTAAAATAATCTGGAGATAAAGGAGAGAGCTATTATAGCTACAAATCACATTCGCCTATCTAAAGAAGTGCTGAAATCCAGTTCAATTAAGAGGCATCAATTATCATAGTTGCTACTAAAATCAGTGGGTATAGTAAGAGTCACCACAAAGTTACCATACTGTCTAGTCTGAGGTGAATTCTCCAAAAGACAGTCCATGAAGTATAGCTCTCCAATAGCAGTGTCAGAAGCACGTGGGAACTTAGAAAAACAAACTCCAGGGCCCCTCCCATCCATGCTACTGTATCTGGAATTCATGGTGGAGAATTCTGGTTATTATTGTTTTGTTTTGTTTTGTTTTGTTTTAACAAGTTCTCTAATAATTCTGAAGCAAGCTAAGTTTGACAACCAGTGCTCTAAGAAGCTTGGAACTATATTTTAGTTGCTTTAGATATGCTTGTGTAGATGAACATACCAAATACATTGTGCAAACTCTCAAAAATAACAGATCTCACCTGTTTCTTCTCATTGTTTTACCTTTAGGCATAGATTAAAATATTTCCAAGATAAGATAAAAACACACACTTACCAAGGGCTTTTCCTGAGGCAATTCTTGTCAAAAACTGACATATGTATATAGTTCTCAACTGATAAGCTGTTAGACTGGACAGTCCATGAATAATAGCTGAAAAAGAAAAACATTAAAACATTTTTTCTAAAAAAGCCAAACTTGACCCAGCAGTGCCTCTGTGTGGTTGTCTGAGTAATAGGTTACAAACATGCAAAAACTATCACAAACTGAAAGCTGTATGCTTCTGTTTACAGGCAATTTTTTAAAATGAGAAAAACAGCAATGAACACTTATAAAATAGATTTTCACAAGCAGAATAATAAATATTTAATTGTACTTCCACAGGTAGCACTCTATACTAACAAAAAGGGAGATTTAGATTCAAAACTGTAAAATGTGTCAAATCATTAGCTGGAAGCTTATTTTCTACCTTAAAACTCCTAATATTATAGGAAATATTTTATATTATTTCAGGCAAGGTTTCAGTTGAGTCTGTTAAGTTTACAAAGACTTAAAACATATTTATTGGGGAAGGAAGGCCGAGACAGGGATGGCCCGGGGGGTGATAGGATGCTAGACCCTAGGCCCCGAGTCTTTCCCAAGGGCGGTGTGGGTCCGAAGAAGTGAGCTCACAGCCCAATCCAACAAATGTGTGTTGGCCTTTCTCGCCATGGAGATGTTGCAATAAAGCCTCTGCCCCAATAGGGACCTCCAGCATTCTGCAGCCCTGAGTGGAAACTCTGGAAGGGCTGCAGTATAAGCACCAGGGGGAGGCAGGAGTCCAGGCAAGCTGGTCAAGCTGGCCCTGCAGTCCAGACAGGTGCGACACTGAGCCCCCCAGGCCTACGGGCCCAGGGAGGCATGGCCTCCCTCAGGACAGCCACCACTGCCAGTTGCTCTGCACTTTCACCTTAACATTCTGCTATCATGCTCTGCTAAGCAGAGGCTCCTGGGCAAGCAGAGAAGCTGACAGTGAGGAGGTCAGACCTGCCATGCTGGCTGGTGGAAGAGTTTGTGGTGGCAGAAGGTGGTGCTCCATGTTCTAATTCCCAGGCTAAAACCACCTTGAGTGTAGTTCCTCCGGGCATGTGGAAAAAATCACATGCGGCTCATTTAAGAGGAATGTTCAAAAGCTGCTGCTCAGCTCTAATGCAACAACACTTATTCTGGAAATTCGAAGGGGATGTCATGGGTGTGGCCTTGGCTTTTGCTTTGTTCCTTGGTAACAGCTAGACAGAAAAGCTGTAAAAAACGTCTGGAAGCAAACTGAGTCCATATAGCTACCTTTTACCCTTTGATAGGGGTCTTAGGGATTGTACCTCAGACAGACAGTACAAGAATGGACTATGGCCCTCATTCTCGGGAACTTGTCATCAACCCCTTCTCCCTCTCCAGTCTAGATCATCATCACCACGCAAAAGAAAGAATAGTTCCCTTCCCTACTGTAATTTGGTTTGGGACAGGAAGTCATGGGGGCAGAAATGGAAACGGGTAACAACTTTAGGCCCCAGTTTACCAACTACCTCTCTTCCCCTTCTGCTACTGGTTTAAACTTTCAGGATACAATTTCAGGATAAACTTTCAGGATAAATTAAAAGTTTATTTCTCCACCAAAACCTCTGTTTCTCCACAACCCCAACTCCAAAGAAATAAGACTGCAGATGTATAAAGACAAATTTATTAATATTAATCTCCCAATATTTGAATGCCCACCCAGATGTTATATTAGGCAGTGAGTACAATGGTGCATAAACCATAATCCTGGACCTCACAGAATTTACTATTATGTAGAAATGAAAAACAAATGATTGAACAATTAAAGTAAAAACATGGGGAAAACTGAAAAAGACAAGTACAGAATGCTGTGGGTGCAATATAACAAACCTTAAAGTGTGTTTTAGTAGCTAGTTGGAGTTAGAAGATAGGAAAGCTTCTCTGAGGAAATAATGTTTAAAGTAAAACCTGAAGATGCCACTGTTACACTTCACCCAGGGCTTGGTTAGTATATATGAAGATTAAATCAGCTGGCAAAACCAAAAAGCAGTCCTGCAGCTACTAAGGAGATAAAAAACAAATACATTTATTTGTATTTATTTCCTCAATTCTAAAATAGCATAATATTGTGCTATACTAGAGATTATCTGGACCAAATACAGCCACAATATAATAAAATAGAATTCAGAGAGAGCACAAAATTTATGTAAAATTTGAACAGTTCATTCAATATTTACTAAACATCTACTGCTAGCCAATGTTAGGGACTGATAAGACAGTCAGCCCTGCTCCTCAGGGTTTTAGTCTGAGAAGACACAACCCAAAATTTATGCAAGTTATTAATTAAAATTTTAATGCCACAAAGGTTAAAAGTATGGTATAGAAGCAAAACAAAAGAATCTATTCTAGAGAAGAAAGTCAGACCTCTATCTTCACTTCCCTCCACGTTCAATTTAGTCCATTAGGCTAAAAATATCTTATATACCACTGCCCTTCTGTTCTTTGTACCTGATAGACAATAAATAAAACAAAAACAATGAAAACCTGGTTGAACCTTGCTATCTGCTTTTTCCTCACCTGTAACCAAGCACTGCTGACAGAAAGACACATAAGGGAGATCTAATGACTACCTACAATAGCAACCGTATTTAAGCACTTCTAATACCCGGCACTAGTCTAAGCACTTTGCACCATCGGTTTTCAACTAGGTCATTTTGTCCTCTGGAGGACATGTGCCAGTGTCTGAAGACAATTCTATCATGAATGGAAGGGGGATGCTCCTAGCATCTAGTACTTGAGGTTGGGGGATGCTAAACATCCTATAATGTACAGGAGAAACCCCACCTTTGCCCCCCTCTACCCTCACGCATACACAGAATAAAGAATTACGTGGTGCAAAATGTCAACGGTGCTGAGGTTGAGAAACCTTGCTTTATACCTTATCAACAGCTCTGTGAGGTAGATACTATTATCACCATGTTAAAGATGAAGAAAATGAGGTACCAAAAGGTAAGTAACTTGCTTCAGATCTTACAGGTAGAAAGTGGCAGAGCCAGGAATCAAATTCAGACAATTTATTTGGAGCCCAGGCTCTTAACCACTATCTTACACCACTTCCCATGGAAAGAGACAGGTTAGGAATAACAGTCTGGAAAAGGCATTATCTGAATTAAGTGAGGTGTGAGAACAATTCTGAGTCAGAATGAAAGTGCTAAGAATTTTCTAGAAAGCATCAAGAGTTGTGTATTTTTACAACATTGAAAGTGTAATAAATGAAATCCTATAAAAGATAAAAGGGAGTCCTTTCAGTCAAAAATGGAAATACAGAGACAACACTATGTTCACAATTTATATGTCACTAATTAGCAGTGCAACTTTAAAAACAGTTTACTTTCTCGGGGTTTCTGTGCCCTTAATCTGAAAATAAGAGAGGTGGCCTAGATTATTCCTTGGATATTGTTCTAGAACCTTGAAAGGAGTCTTTATTTTTTAAAAAGGTTTTTAATTTACAGAATTATTGTGAAGATGTAAGTCCTGTATACCCTCTACCCAGTTTCTCCTGTTAGTAACATATTAGTACGGAATAAATACATTAATGAGCCAATATTAATACATTATTAACTAAAGTCCATGCTTTATTCAGATTTCCTTAGTTTTTACTTAATGTCTTTTTTTTGCTGCCGATCCCACTCAGGATACATTACGTTCAGTTAGCATGTCTCTTTAGGCATTGCTTGGCTATGGAAATTTCTCAGAATTCCCTTGGTTTTGATCACCTTGGCAGTTTTGAGGCATTTTGTACTGCAATTTGTCTGAGGTTTTTCTTACAGTTTGACCGAGTTAAGGGATTTGGGGAGAAAGCTCAAAGAAGTTCCATATTCGACACATCATATAAAGTGTACATACCATACATACCACCAACGGGCACTGTTCCTGTTGACCTTGACTACCTAGGTGTGCAGTAGTGTTTGTTAGGCTTCTCTACTATAAAATTATCCTCCCTCCAATTCCATACCGTAGTCTTCAGAATAAAATCCCTATGCACAGCACACACTTAAGGAGTGGGGGGTTATACTTCACCTCAAGGACACAAAAGCTACATAAATTACTTGAATTCTGCATGAGATTTGTTTCTTCTCCCATTTATTTTTTCCATCATTTATTTTTCATCATTATGGGCTCATGGATAATTATTTGACTTTTGGGTTCTAATCCACACTATTTTCTTGATCAGGTTGCTCTGGCCGTTGGGAGTTCTTGCAGTTGGTTCCTGTCCCTTTGTACTGTCACCGCTGTGGGTTTATTTGATTGGATGATTTTAGCACTTCTTACTTTCTGGCACAAGATGCTCCAGGTTCATCTTGCGCACTTCCTGTCCCAGTCCCAGAATCAACCATTTCTCCAAAGAGCTCTGATTGTCTTTCTTAAGGATTGGTATTAGAAACCAAGACTCAAGTGATAGGCTTTTACTTAGGGTTACATGGCTTCTGTGCCCTTTCATCTAACAGAATGAGGAAATACATGCGTATATATTAACCTGTATCTAGAGTTGCATAGAAATACCCAAATATACTTCTATATGTAACCACTGTTAAAAGAGAACCACTGGCCCAAACGGGCTTAACACCAAATCTAACTGCACTTTCAACCTCCCCCAGAAATACCGTCTTAACCTGTTGGTAAGGAATTTTGTGACTGGAGCCAGAGAGTGTGCCAAATGTGTTCTCTCCATCCCCCAAAGGAAGATGAGGTAATCTGCATAAGATCGCTTGCTCTTCCTCCTAAGGGAAAGTAAAGTACCTAGCCTGGAACAATCATTTTCTTTTACTAATAACTTTCTTGCCCCACCCTCCTTCCTATAAAAAAATCTTCCATTTTGTACAACTCCAAGCCGCCCCCACCCCGCCCACTGGCCACTTGCTAGGTGGGATGCTGTCTGTCCAATTCATGAAATTCCTTATTAGATCCGCAATTACATCTGCAAATTTACTTGCCTGAATTTTGCTTCTGAATACCATCTATACCTGTATTAAGCCAAACAGGGAGTCATACTGATGTTTCCAACTCAAATTCATTAACACATAGATAATTCTACCCTCTTCCCCAAAGTGGACTTTTTAAATAAGTCACTATAATACACTAATTTACGATTTAACTTTCTCATTCATGTTAATTAACCATGGCTCCAGTGTTATCTGATAGAGCTGGAGGAAGCGTTCTTGAAATGGAAGATATGGCACAAGTGTGAAACATTCCCTTTAACCGACCAATAGCGGAGGTTGCTTAATTAGTCCACTCCTCTGTGAACTAAGGAATTGCCTAAGGAATGGGATTACCATGAAGATGAAATGTGTTAATACAGTTTTCTTAAGTATTTAATTTTATATTAAATAGCAGAGCACCTTTCTGTTATCACTGAAAAAGCCAGGCTAGTCTTCTGAGTCTGTGTCTTTGTCGATTAGTTACAGACTGTTTTGTCTAGGGACTACATTCCATTGACAGTTATTTTTATTCTGCAGCCTATAATGTGCAAGCAGGCTAAATGGGATTTGAAAAGCTCACAAAATAATAGAAAATGATGCTTGGTTCACTAGGAGACCATTGTGACCGCTTCATAATTGCCATCACAGGAATACCTGAGTCGAAAGAAACAACAAATACAAGCGCCAAAGAAGAAAAAGGACTTGGAACACTGGGCAATTTTATACATTTTCACTCACTGAATCCTGTATCAATTCTAAAGTGGGGGTCTCATTCTTTTTACTGAAGAGAAAAACAGAATCTGAGAAAAACTGAGAAGCTGAAAACAGGCCAATGCGAGATTCGAACCAACGTTCTCCTCAGAGCCTCGGGGACACAGCAGGCCCCCACAGCAGCCCCGTCGTCCCCAGACGCCACCAGGCGAACTGCGCAGCAAACCGGGCCTCGACCGCCCGCCGCAGTTCCCACCCCGCCGCGCGCCGTCGCACCCACCTGCCGGGCGCGCCCAGCACTCACCCTCGGCACTGTCGCGAGTCCGGCGAAAGTCTTCGGAGCGGCCGTCGCGGAAGGCCCGGCAAAGAGAGAGGCAGAGGAAATCGAGCATCCAGCCAGCAGCTACCGCCTCGGCCTCGGCCACCGGGCCTGAGGCCTCTTCTTCCTCGGGGGCCCCCATCTGCACTTGCCACTCGAGCAGTTCCTGGCACTCAAACTGCTCCTGGTCATCTTTCGGCGTTTCTGCCATCCCCTCTTCTGGGGGGCCTGCGTCCTCCCCGTCCGCACACCCCCGCGGACTCGGAGCCTCTACGGTGGCAGTTTCCGCCATGTTAAACCACTCGAGCGAGTCCGCCCCTCCCGGCGCCGAGCGACGATTGGCTTGTGCTGAAGGACCGTGGGCGTGCCCCCACGGGTCCCTTCCGCCGGTGGGAATCCACCAATCACACTGCCAGGATGGGCGAGCGACTTCAGCCTTGCTTTTGATTGGCAGAGGCCTGCTCCCGCCTCTGGCTGTTGAATTCCCGCGGCGCAACTGAACTACTACAGACTGGATTACGGTGAGGTTGCCAAGTGAGGGGCCTACTTTATACTCCTGATAAAATGCCATATTGACGGGAACGGAAACGCGGTTAGTTAAAATAGAAAAGCATTTTACCCGCGGTCTACTTCAACAAGATAAGTTATTAGAATTGTCACCGTTATTCAAGGGTAACGCTTTATACGCTAGTATGCGCCCAAGACAGTACGCGATCACCGACCGAAACCATTCCAACGGACTTAACATCCATGCCTCTCCAACTTGAGCGTGCATCACAATCAGCTCGGGGGCTTGTTAAAACATAATTGCTGGGCTCCACTCCCAGAGTTTCTGTTCTGTAGGTTTGGCTTGAGTTCCTTGAATCTGCAAGTCTAACAAGTTCTCAGATGATGCTAGGCTGCTTTTCTCGGGACCACATTTTGAGGATCACTGCTCTAGAAAGAGTATATTACTATGGACATGAATTTAATTAGGGTTTTAAATAGATTATGGAGTTCAGCTTTTAAACAATAAGGGAATACTTATTTTGAACTTTGAACCTTAGAGCATAAGTGGGAACAGGGGACTCTGGTTATATTGTTTCTCTACAGGGGTGATACTTTTGAGCATTTATGAACTTTTAAAAAAATCAGTATAAATAAAAAGTCTACCTTGAAAACCTTTTTCTTTATAACACATCCAACATTATCAAGGCTTTATGTGTTTTAATTTTACACATTTGTTATTGCCTTAAGGCCATAGTTTAAAATGTGGAGTCATTTAAAGCACTATATTGTAGCCATTAAGAATGCCTAGGTTGGAATGTCCCCTGGCAGTTATCCACTAGCTGGGTCACCTTGGACTAGTTATATCTCAGTTTTCTCCTCTGTATATTGGGCATAATAATAATACCCTCATCATAGATTTTTGGGGAAGATTAAAGGACTTGACAAATGTAAAGAGTTTAAAAGGAAACCAGGTACATAATAAGTGCTCAATTAATATTAGCTGCACAAGCAGGACATTTGGACTATCTGGAAGAGAGTGACAAGTCAGAAGGGATTGCACCTTCAGACTCTAATGGTCCCATGGAAAGTAAGTCCTGTTTGCAAACAATACAGGGGAACAGGGTCTAAGGGGATAAAGGTTAAGGTACATTATGAGCATAAGGTTAAGGTACATTATGAGCATAGCAAACAAATCCTTTTCCAAACTGAAACTTTTTTGTCATTCAAGGCTCTCACATGGGGTCTGCTTTTTCTTCCTTTCCTCCAAGCCTCCACTTCTTCCCAGCCTGGAGTTAAGGGTTATTCTTAGGTATATCACCACTTTATTCAAAGCCGTAAAGTAAACATATTTTCCTATGGCATCAATTTACTAAAGACTCAAGGAAATGAAATATTTTTTAATATTTAAAGCAATGCTATATAATGACATGAGGTAAATAATTTCATTAGGATTTAATCATAATGATCAAACAAAACTTTAGTTTAGGGGTTACTTCCAGCTACATATTGCACTCTCTGTCCTCTTCCCTTACTGGTATTTCACGGAAGAATGTTTAAGAAGGACTGGCCTAATAGAGTGGATCAAAAATTATTTTAAAATTTAATCCCACCAGAAAATCAATAATACAGAGTTTTATTGCATTGTGGACCAGAAAAAGGCCTGGATGAAGAGGTCCCATAAAAGAAAAAAGAATAATTTTTTAAACTTGCCCATCAACATGGATGGTAGATTTATTCTTCTGAAATAATAGTTTGACAGAAATGATCAGAAAACTCAGCTGCAATAAGTGTAAAATAGCTACAATAAAACTTATAGTATATAAAGTCCCAATAACACTTCAGCTGTATGTATTTTAATGGTATGATAGATAAATCAAACACATGACATTTCAAGAAATCTTATGTAATTAGTAAACATCCTGAGATGGGGGAAACATTTTTGGTAGAGAAGTTTATAAGGTATCATTTCCATTATGACTGCTTTTCAGGAGATGGATCCTAGTAGTTTGAGGTGAAGGAATGGGTGAGTCAAAAGAAAATCTTGGGTGTGATTTTGAAGTCCGCCCTTGGGTAAAATTAGGAGATTATATTTCTTGCAAACTTGAATTTGTCGATTGAGATTCAGAACTGCTACACTTATCTTTAGTTAAAGGAGTTTTATAAGAGGAGAGATTTGATTTGTTTTGGGATGTTCCTAAGAACACATCATGAACCAAACACTGATGTTTTGGGGATATAAGTGGGACTTCATATCACATGTGCTTTCTAACCCTTAGAGCTTTTCCATAATGAAGTATTGCCAGGTACTGATTTCTCACCATTAGAATCATTGGTGTAATGGCTGGCTGATCACTGGGCAAAGATACTGTGGAAAGATTCTTCTGTGGACTGAATTGTATCACCCACCCCCATCCCTCAAATTCATCTATTGAAACCCTAACCCTCAATGTTACTGTACTTGGATATTGGGCCTATAATGAGGTAAGTAAGGTTAAATAAGGTCGTAATGGTGAGGATCTGATCCTGTAGAATTAGCATCCTTGTAAGAAGACACACCAGAGAGCTCTCTACCCTCTTTCTCTCCCCAGCCATGGGAAGTTGCAGTGAGAAGGTAAGCCAGGAGGAGAGTCCTCAATGGGAACCAAATCAGCCAGTACCTTGACCTTGACTTGCCAGCCTCCAGAACTGTGAGAAAATAAATATATGTTGTTTAAGCCACCCAGTCTGTGATATTTTATAGGGAGCCCAAGCTAACTAATATAGATTCCTGTAAAGTCTAGATGGCATTCCCTGTGTTGTTGCAATTCCCAAGACTGTTTTTGCCTTGGACTATTTTCTAAGGAACACTTTGAAACCCATAAGTTTCTTAAATTATGTCTACCATGTTCAAAATGTGTCGCTACTATAAGCTAATGATTTCATTATGAATAATATAAACTATTTTATTTCTGTACTTATAAATGTCTTTTGATTATCCAAATTACATACAGATTTTCCTTGATTTACAATGGGGTTCTGTCCCAATAAACCCATCCTAAGTTGAAAATACCGTTAAGTCAAAAATGCATTTAATACACGTAACTTGTGATCATTATAGCTTAGCCTACTTTAAATGGGCTCAGAACACTTACATTAGCCTAGAGTTGGGCAAAATCATCTAATACAAAGCCTATTTATAATAAGGTGTTGAATATATCATGTAATTTATCGCAAACTATACTGACAGTAAAAAATAGAATGGCTGTAAAGGTAGAGAATGGTTTTAAGTATGTTGGTTGTCTACCCTTGTGATCATGTGGCTTCCTGGGAGCTTCAGCTTGCTGCTGCCTGGGGTCATGAGAGAATATCTTACCAAATACTGCTAGTGGGAAAAGATCAAAAGTCAAAATTCAAAGTACGGTTTCTACTAAATCACACCATCATGAAGTTGAAAAATCATAAGTTGAACCATTGTCAGTTGGGGATCATCTTGTGTACTTTTAAACCATCCTTTTTTTTTTTTTTACAAACTACCTCTTGCGTGAAGTGCACTTGGCTAGAATGGTGCATGGTAAGCATAAAGATGTAAACCCTCTCCTTCAAGAATCATAAATCAGGGGCCCCTGGGTGGCTCAGTCGTTAAGCGCTGCCTTTGGCTCAGATCATGATCCCAGGGTCCTGGGATCAAGCCCGGCATCGGGCTCCCTGCTCGTCGGGAGGCCTGCTTCTCCCTCTCCCACTCCCCCTGCTTGTGTTCCCTCTCTCACTGTGTTTCCCTCTGTCAAATAAATAAAATATTTTAAAAAAATCATAAACCAGTTAGGACATACCCATGCACACATACACACACTGTACATAGACATCAGACTAATGAATGATGCCTATAGTAACCCTAATAGGCATTTGGTAGAGGAAAAGAGTCTAAGCCAATGGGATTTTGGTAAGAAGGTTTGAGTAGAGGTCCTTGTATCCTTGCAGGCAGAGAGGACAAAAGAGAGAGCTGGGTGCACACTAATTCCTTTTTTTAAAAGTGAGCTTTGTGGAGCCTAAAACACTACTTTTGCTGTCCTCACAAATAGTTCTCAACTTCAGTGATGCATCAGGTTTTCTCAGTTGGCTGAGGTAGACTAAAGAGTCACTAAATCAGAATTTCTAGGGGCAAAGTTCAAGCATTTGTGTTTTTCAAAATTTCCCCAGTTGATTCCAATACCAAAGCAGGATTGATAGCTACTGAACCACAGAAATAAAGTGATACTAGATAAGTGCCAAATTGCCACACCACTTTGAGGTAGTGGACACTACAGGTAAACACACATACAGACATACAACACTATAATACACACTCTTACTTATGAAGACTTCTTTTTCAGAATCAATAAATTAATACCAAGGAGTAAAGGAATGTTTAGAACTAAAACAAAACAGGTTTCAGGAAGGAACATATTATTTTAGACAACTCTAATCCTTTAGAACTTTGAAAATATTTAGAAGATCTTTGTAGCCCCTTGAGATATTTCAGGAGTTATTACATGCATTTCAGGATTCATGCGGGATGTGGCTGACAAAATACAGGCAACGGAGAGGAGCTGGCTCGCCCTGCAAGAAAATGCAGCAGGTTGAACGCTGGAGTCCAGGACTGACTCCCCGTGATCATTGTATTTCCTGTAAAGGATCCATAAAATCCATGCTTTACTTAAAAAAAGAAAAACCCTTCCGGTGTATCCTTTAACAGATCATTGATTAGCTAATATATTGAATAAAATGCATCTGCCAAAAGTGAAAGCAGGAACATTGTGTGGGAGCAAAAGAATATGACTGCAAACAGCTGGGGACCAGAGGATGAATGCCGTTTCTACCTATTTGCTCCGGAAATAAACCAACTCTGAACAAAACGACATATCCCGGTGATATGTTCTACCCCCAGATAGAAAAATAAAGGGAAATCTCTTGACCATAACACTAAGAAATAAATTCTATGGACGGCTTCTACTTATTGAAGCGGTGCATGAGCCACATATGTAATTTTTAATTTTCTAGGAGCCACTTTTTTTAAATTTTTTTTTTATTTTTAGGTTTTATTTATTTGACAGAGAGAGACATGGCAAAAGGGAACACAAGCAGGGGGAGTGGGAGAGGGAGAAGCAGGCCTCCCGCAGAGCGGGGAGCCTGATGCCGGACTCAATCCCAGGACTCCGGGATCATGACCTGAGCTGAAAGCAGATTCTTAACCAACTGAGCCACCCAGGTGCCCAATAAACTTCTGAGTGAAACATAATATCCAGCATGTCCTGAAATTGATCACCGTGCTCATTTTTCAGAGGATGTTCTGTATAATTACTGTACCAACAAACATACTTTGCCACTGTAAACTGCTCTACAGATATACACAGATATCAGCTAGTATGCTTATTCTGCGATATCTAAGGGTTATGGAAAACTCAGCATCACTGACCCATCGATCACACCCTCCTCCTGATAAATTTTCTGTTTTTGACTTACAGGATGCCATCCCTTTCTGATTTTCCTCACACATTAGTAGCCACTTCTTAGGATTCCCGTTGGCCATGTCTCGCTAAACTCTAAAATGTTGGAATAACCTCATCCTCAGCTTTTCAAGCTCTTCTCGATTCTCACTATATTCATTCTCTAGTTGATCTTCTCTCGTCCCATTGTTTAAGATCATTTAGATCTTGTTGAGACCCAAACATAAGCCTCCCTCCCTAACATTTTTGCTGAGCTACCCCACATCAGTGCTTGGATTATTATGCATCTAAATTTGACAACTCCAGGGCACCTGGGTGGCTCAGTGGGTTAAAGCCTCTGCTTTCGGCTCAGGTCATGATCTCAGGGTCGTGGGATTGAGGCCCGCATTGGACTCCCTGCTCAGCGGGGAGCCTGCTTCCCCCTCTCTCTGCCTGCTTCTCTGCCTCCTTGTGATCTCTCTCCCTCTGTGAAATAAAAAATAAAAATAAATAAATAAATTTGACAAGTCCAAATGTAACCCCCACCTTGTCAAGCTAGACCCACCCATCATTTCCCCTCTGGTGGGGTTCAGGGCAGGCTACCCCAAAATATGTGACTTTGATTACTGATCATTGATATTATTTTGATTGATACTGATTATTTTGAATTTAAGTTACTTAAGAAACAGCTGGTATAAGAAGGACACTCTGACCCTTCTCTGTCCCTCTGAAATCAGGAAATAAATTCCTACGTGAAAGGTAAAAGGCATTCTTATCACCAGAGATAGGGAATTCAGGGCTGAAAAGGGTGTATAAAGAAACCTTCTTACTTCTCCATTGGTTTGCTCCTTCAAGCCCAAACCCCTTGTCTTGTCAATTCTTCACAAATCTATTGTTTCTTAGTCTCAAAGGTATAAAAACTGCCTGCTTTGGTCACTTCTTTGAATCTCATTTTTATGAGCTCCTTTACATACAAAATTAAATCTGTTCTCCTGTTAATCTTTCCTGTGTCAGTTTAATTATTAGAACAGCCAAAGAAACTAGAAGAGTTTTTCTCCCCTATACCTCAGAAAATGACAGCTCCGTCTACTTAGCTAATTAATTGGGCCCCAAACACAGGCTTCATCCTTAATTCCTTTCTTTACCTCACGAAACACGTCTAGTCCTTCAATAGCTTTGGTTGGCTCTACTTTCAGAACATCTAGAATCTAGTTACCAACCATCATCTTCATCTCCACTCTCAGCCACAGATCCTTATCTCATTTGGACCCCACTAGTCTCCCAGTGGATCTCTTGGCTTTTACCACGGTCTTTTTTTTTTTTTTTCCCCACCTCCTCAAAATCTATAATGATTTTGTGATCACTCTTAGAATAAAATCCAAACTCCTTTCTAAGGCCTAAAAGGCATTACATAACCTTGCTTCTATTTATGTTTCTAACAATAGCTCTTAAAAACCCTGCCCACTGCTCACTCTGCTATACCCATTCTAACCTTCTCTCTCTTTTTTTTTAAGATTTTGTTTATTTATTTGACACAGAGAGGGAGATTACAAGTAGGCAGAGAGGCAGGCAGAGAGACAGGGAGAGGAGGAAGCAGGCTCCCTGCTGAGCAGAGAGCCCGATGCGGGCCTCGATCCCAGGACACTGAGATCATGACCTGAGCCGAAAACAGAGGCTTTAACCCACTGAGCCACCCAGGCGCCCCCATTCTAACCTTCTTGCTACTCCTTAAATAAACCATATTCACTCTTACCTCAGGGCCTGTGCACTTGCTGTTCCTTCTGACTTGATTGTTCTCTCAAATAATTGCATAGATCTCTTGCCAACCCATTGCATTCAAATATTACCTTCTTCAGAGAAGCTTTATTTTTTTTTAAATTTTTCTTTAAATTCTAGTTAGTTAACATACAGTGTAATATTAGTTTTAGGTGTACAGTTTAGTAATTCAGCACTTCCATACAACACCTGGTGCTCATTACAAGTGCCCTCCTTAATCCCTATCATCTATTTAACCGATCTCCCCACTCACCTCCCCCCAGGTAAACCATCTGTTCTCTGTATTTAAGAGTCTGTTTCCTGGTTTGCCTCTTGCTCTCTTTTCCCCTCTGTGATCATTTTGTTTCTTAAATTGTACATGTGCGTGATATCATATGGTATTTGTCTTTCTCTGTCTGACTTATTTCGCTTAATGTAATACCCTTTAGCTCCATCCACACCATACACAAAAAATAAATTCAAAATGGATTAAAGACCTAAATGTGAGACATGAAACCATTAAAATCCTAGAGGAGGGCGCCTGGGTGGCTCAGTGGGTTAAAGCCGCTGCCTTCGGCTCAGGTCATGATCCCAGGGTCCTGGGATCGAGGCCCGCATCGGGCTCTCTGCTCAGCAGGGAGCCTGCTTCCTCCTCTCTCCTCTCTCTCTGCCTGCCTCTCTGCCTACTTGTAATCTCTCTCTGTGTGTCAAATGAATAAATAAAAAATCTTTAAAAAAAAAAATAAAAAAAAAAATAAAAAAAATAAAATCCTAGAGGAGAACACAAGAAGTCACGTCTTTGACATTCGGCTGTAGCTACTTCTTACTAGTTATGTCTCCTGAGGCAAGAGAAACGAAAGCAAAATTAAACTGTTGGGACTTCAGAGAAGCTTTCTTTGATCACTCCATCTAAATATCGCTCATCCACAGTACTCTGCATAGCATGTATCACCAACTGATCATATTTATAGTTTAGTTTTTCCTTTGTCAGTTTCTTTCATTAAAATGTATGATTGTCAGGACACCTGAGTGACTCAGTCGGTTAAGCGGCTGCCTTTGGCTCAGGTCATGATCCCAGAGTCCTGGAATCGAGTCCCACATCTGGCTCCTTGCTCAGCGGGGGGCCTTCTTCTTTCTCTGCCTCTTCCTGCCACTCTGCCAGCCTGTGCTCTCTTTCTCTTTCTCTCTCTGACAAATAAATAAATAAATAAAATCTTAAAAAAATACGATTTTCGAGGGGGGAGGTATTTTGTCTGTCTTGTTCACTGCTGTATTTCCAGTGCTTAGAAAAATGCCTGCCCATGGTGGGTGTTCAATTAATATTTATTGATTCATTCAGTACAGTTTTCTTAGACATGACTAGAAGAAAATTGATATACAAAAGAATAGAAAACATTCTTACCAGTGAAATTCTTTTTTTTTTTTTTTAAGATTTTATTTATTATTTGACCAAAAGAGAGACACAGCGAGAGAGGGAACACAAGCAGGGGCAGTGGGAGAGGGAAAAGCAGGCTACCCGCAGAGCAGGGAGCCCGAGGCGGGGCTCTATTCCAGGACCCTGGGATCATGACCTGAGCCGAAGGCAGACTCTTAATGACGAGCCACCCAGGTGCCCCACCGGTGAAATTCTTTATAGAATTCAAAAACTTCAGCCAATAAGTACTAAGTGCTACACTTAGGTTTGTTGCATCCATTCACAAAAAAAAAAAAAAAAAAAGAGCCTTCCATTTCTGTTTTTACCCCTTTTATCTTTGGGAAGTCAGACCAAGTTCCATCAGCTAGATACTACTGAGGATGATGATGATGATAATGATCGTATGAACCACATCTAACATTTATTGCATGTTTCATGGGTGCCAGGAATTTTCCTAGGTGCATTTTATGTATTGTCTCATTTAATCTTCACATCAAGTTTATCAGGTAGATGCATTATGATCCTACAGTTTTATAAAGGATGGATCTACAGCACAGAGGAGTGTTAAGTCACCCATGACCAGTAAGTGAGTTAGCTAGTTAGTAAGAGAGAGACCCAGGACCTGAAACCAGGTGCTGTAACTATGCTGTGCCGTCTCACCAGAAGTCTCCCCTGGGGGAGCAGACACCAGCCAGAGTTTATTTTCCTGTTGCCCTGCTTAGTCCTAGAGGTCTACTCCCCTTTCTCTCTGCTAAAGAATTAAAGCCAAAAGCTCTCATGCATATCTACTTCTGCAAAGAAGTGCCTAGCACTGCTCCATCCACCTATTTAATGACTTAGGATGTCACAGCACATTAAATTATTCTTCCTCACAACAAGGCCATTTCAAATGGAAGAGGATAATATCTTGCTTGTTTAAAAGAATGGATCTGGAGAAGTTATTATATTTGACTTATCTCAGGTCACAGTTGCTGGAGTCAAGAACAAACCTTAGTTTTTCTCATGCCAAGGGACCAAGAGGTTTTGCATGAAGGAGGATGCTCAATTTCTGGTCAGTGAAATTTCAGAATAGGGGTGCCTGGGTGGCTCAGTCGTTAAGCGTCTGCCTTTGGCTCAGGTCATGATGCCAGGGTCCTGGGATAGAGCCCTAAACAGGGTTCCTTGCTCTGAGGGGAGCCTGCTGCTCCCTCTCCCACTCCCCCTGCTTGTGTTCCCTCTCTTGCCATCTCTCTTTCTGTCAAATAAATAAATAAATAAAATCTTAAAAAAAAGAAAGAAAGAAAGAAAGAAATTTCAGAATAGAGAGAAGAGAGCCACTATCAACACCCTTTGGGGCCTGGCAGGGAGACTCAAGGGAGTCTCAGGGAAGCCACAAGGAGGGGAAACTGGTAGAATTCAAGTGCATCCACATTGGCCTACATTACAATTCTTTTTTTTTTTAATTTGCCCCAGGGGTACAGGTCTGTGAATCATCAGGCTTACACCTTTCACAGCACTCACCATAGCACAAACGGTTCCCAATGTCCATAACCTATCCACCCTATCCCTACCCTCCCACCCCCCAGTAACCCTCAGTTTGTTTTGTGAGATTAGGAGTCTCTTATGGTTTATCTCCTTCCTCATCCCATCTTGTTTTATTATTTCTCCCTCCCTACCCCCCACAACCTCCCAGCCTGCCCCTCAAGTTCCTCATATCAGAGAGATCATATGATAATTGTCTTTCTCTGATTGACTTATTTTGCTCAGCATAATACCCTCTAGTTCCATCCACATCGTTGCAAACGGCAAGATTTCGTTTCTTTTGATAGCTGCATAGTATTCCATTGTATATATATACCACATCTTCTTTATCCATTCATCTGTTGATGGACGTCTAGGTTCTTTCCATAGTTTGGCTATTGTGGACATTGCTGCTATAAACATTCGGGTGCATGTGCCCCTGAGGATCACTACCTTTGTATCTTTAGGGTAAATACCCAGTAGTGCGATTGCTGGGTCGTAGGGTAGCTCTATTTTCAACTTTTTGAGGAACCTCCATACTGTTTTCCAGAGTGGCTGCACCAGCTCGCATTCCCACCAACAGTGTAGGAGGGTTCCCCTTTCTCCGCATCCTCGCCAACATCTGTCGTTTCCTGACTTGTTGATTTTAGCCATTCTGACTGGTGTGCGGTGGTTTCTCACTGTGGTTTTGATTTGTATTTCCCTGATGCCCAGTGATGTTGAGCACTTTCTCATGTGTGTGTTGGCCATTTGGATATCTTCTTTGGAGAAATGTCTGTTCGTGTCTTCCGCCCATTTTTTGACTGGGTTATTTGTTTCATGGATGTTGAGCTTGAGAAGCTCTTTATAGATTTTAGATACAAGCCCTTTATCTGATATGTCATTTGCAAATATCTTCTCCCATTCTGTCAGTTGTCTTTTGGTTTTGTTGACTGTTTCCTTTGCTGTGCAAAAGCTNTACATTACAATTATTTATAAGCCTTATCTACATATGAGCACATTCATAGCAAGGGGTCAGAGGGGGTTGGCCTCCTGGGCAGATTGGCTGCTCAGCAGCGTGACCTACTTGTTACCTACAAACTAGGTAACCTCTTTTCACCTCTGTTTCCTTCATTGTAAAGTGGAGGTCACTGCAGACGTTGTCTTAAAGGGTTGTTGTGTGAATTAAATTACTGAACCAAAGAAATCACTTAAAATGCTGTCTGGCGGGCACCTGGGTGGCTCAGTGGGTTAAAGCTTCTGCCTTCAGCTCAGGTCATGATCTCAGGGTCCTGTGATCGAGTCCTGCATCGGGCTCCCTGCTCCCTGCTCCCTGCTTCCTCCTCTCTCTGCCTGCCTCTCAGCCTACTTGTGATCTCTCTCTCTCTGTGTCAAATAAATAAATAAAATCTTTTAAAAAAAATGCTGTCTGGCATATTGTAAGCTCTCCATCATATTAGCTCCTACTGGTTTTCTCCTTTGTCCTGATTTTCATACATTTCTGTACAGAATCCCTCCGGAAACTATTGGACCTACTTCTATTATGAAGAATTGTGTTTTCCTATCAGTGTAAGTCTCAATGTTTTGTTTTGTTTTTTCCGCTAAGGGAGGAGGGGGACAGGATCACAATAGCAGGACAATTCAGTGAGCAGAAAAGTGTAAACTTCAGAACAGTGTGTATGTGTGTTGTGTGTATGTGTGTGTAATCCTATTTGTATAAAAATTTAAAACTTGTCCCACATTACTCTATATTAAATATGAATACATTCATGTGAAGGGGAAGTAGGAAAAAATTCATGAGAAAGATGAAGGCCACGTAGTACCCTCTTTAGAGGGGAGAAAAGAACTGTTTTCAGTAAGGGAGATGTAAGAGACCTCACATAGATACAATTATTTTACTAAAAGAAGATCTGAGTTAAATATGGCAAAATGTAAACATTTGATAAGAGTGGGTGGCTTATATGTATTTATTATATTATTCTCTATACTACATAAGTTTGAAATACTTCCCAGAATCTTTTTTAAAATAAAAATAATCAGAATACAGTTGGGCCTTAACAATTCTTAATAGCAGATTAGACCAGCATTGCCTTTCCAAATTAACCAATTCCTTGACTAAACTGACTAGTTTGGCTACTTTGTCAGCCCTGGTGATCTATTTCTTCTTCCCAGTAGAGGTCACTATGTAATGAAATATTTGGTTACACAATAGAGTACATAATATAATGCTCCCTCATGCAAATATTTTAGATTTTAACAAAAACAAAAACTTTGTGAAATTCTTTCTTATTAGCTTACTTGTAAGTCCAACAGTCAAAAGAGTAAAATGTGAGGTGGGCTGGGGGCCAGAGATCAGCAAAGCTGGTTTGAAAACTTCTGCACAAATACAAGTAACATACATCAGTGTGGCCTTACTGTGTTTCTGCTTTTGACAACCAACATCTGGAAAAGCCCTTACTCTATGTATGGGAAGTGACCATTCTTGCCTAGAAATACAATAATTCTCCCTTCTCACTGGAAGGATAGTTTGAATACAGAATGCACAATTGGAAATTCCTGGAAGATAATTGCTCCATTGTCTTTTAGCATTCAGGAATACCCTAGAGCTGTTGCAATTCAAATTTTTAATCTTTGTCTGGAAACTACATTTTTTCCTGTCTGGAAGCTTTTACTGTTTCTTCTTTATTTATAGTCATCTGCAATTTTATGATACTCTTTTTTGGTGTCGTTTTGTTTTTATTGTACTAGACCCTTCGTGATTACTTTGAATTTGGAAAGTCATATCCTATCATGTATGTGTGATAAACTATCTTGTATAGATGATAAACTTGAAATGACAAATTACAATGTACATTTTTAGACATTTAAAACAATCAAGCAACATAGAGGTTTCCAGAAAAATTTCTTACAAATCGCTTTTTGTAAGTTGAATGTTTCTACCATTGACTGATTAACTCAGGATTGTTTTGTCCTGATTGAGAATTATCATTCCTTTTCCTATAATTTTTGTTTTAAATTTCTGTTTTCTTCTAGTTTTTCATCTTTGTTTGTAACCGTCAATTAACTATGTAACAGATGTTAAAATGCCAAGTAAGTTGCCATCAAGAAATAATAAATGTGAGGGCGCCTGGGTGGCTCAGTGGGTTAAAGCCTCTGCTTTTGGCTCAGGTCATGATCTCAGGGTCCTGGGATTGAGGCCCCCATCGGGCTCCCTGCTCAGCGGGGAGCCTGCTTCCCCCCCCCCTGCCTGCCTCTCTGCCTCCTTGTGATCTCTCTCCCTTTGCGAAATAAAGAAAGAAAGAAAGAAAAATAATAAATGTGAAAGAGACCAAATCACGATAGATTTTCACATTTTCAGAGGAAATAGTTTGGAACCTATTCTAATTTTCTTGCCCATTTTAAGGCTGTAGAAGGGTCCAGAGAATAGAAAGGGGAAATTAATGAAAATTTTTTTGCAGAGTTGTCATTATATTATGAGCCTGCAGAACGTGTGAGAGTAGTTTCTATGTCCTTTCATATTAAGTCTAATGAAGCCTCTACAGAGAGCTGGTGAAGTTTCTCACACAGGGGTCTTAATTTGTGGCCCAGCAGTTGCGGGCATAATAGACTGAGGTCTTCTCCTGCTCAGAAAACAGAGTTGACAGGAAGAGCTACCTCTTGCTTTGGTGGAACTGCAAAAGAATACTGCTCTTTGGGGAGTTTATTAGGGCAAGGGAGGTGTGAGTGCTTCTCATGGGTCAGCTGTGGGCAGCCCCCAGCAGAGTCAGTGTGGGTAGTCTTCAGTCTCAGCAGCTAAATCTGCCTCGAAGAGTAAAGGCACTCCAGCAGCAAGAAGCTGAGGGTGAATGCCTACAAGACAAAGCAATGCTAATGACCCATCTTTCATAGAGATAATCCTGCAATATATCAAGGGAAGAGGGAAGTACTGCGTCTATTGCAATCCACTAACCACCTTGAGCCAGCGTCAGGTTACAGGTTTAAGGGCATGGTCCCCAACAAGACTGCCTTTAGTTAAGACACCGCTTGCTCTTTGGAGGTCCCCAGGTCACCCGCACTTCTGGCCAACTGGCTATAAATTTGGCGGTTTCCACTATCCCCTCAGTTATTTGCTCTATTGCTCCCAGAACTCAGCAAAGTGCTATACTTATGATTGTGGTTTTATTATAAAGGATATACTTAGGGCAAGGTCTGGGAAACAATGCAGAGCTTGTACACTCTCTCCTTGTTGAGTCAGGGTCTGTCACTCTCTTGCACATCCATATATGCACCAAGCAGGAAACTCCACTCTGTCCAGAGTTTCTATTGGGGTTCTTATTGAGTAAGTATGATTGATTAAATCATTGGCCACGTGATTGAACTTATTCTCCAGCCTACTTCCCCCCCCCAGAGGTCTGGCAGGCCCAAAAAGTCCCAACCCTCTAATCTCATGGTTGGTCTCTCTGGTAACCAGCCACATTCCAAGGGCTTACTAATAGTCACCTCATTATCATTACAAAGATTCTTATCTTTCAGGAAATCCCAAGGGATTTTAGAAGTTCTGGACCAGGAATCTGGGACAAAGACAAATTATTATGCAGTCAAAGGTTCAGTGGGAGACTAAGAGCCCGTGAAAGCACCAGGAGACAAGAGAGTCATATTGAAACTTCTGCCTGACCCGGAACGTGAAAAACCAGCTAATGATGGGAATAGTTCAAGTAAGACCTTTCCTACTTATCCTCTCTTCCAAGGTGCCAGCTCTAGAGGGGTTTCTCAGTTCTTAAGGGAACAGAGAAACAGATGCCAACTGAGTTCCCATCCCGCATTCCACACCGGGCTTGCCCCTGGAGCCAAACTCAAGCTATGGGAAGAGAGAAGATTTGACATTAAATCAAATTCAGAGTTTCGCTTAGCCTTCTGAACTAAACATTCTAATTCTTGTATTTGGTCTGTGTTTGCCTATTACAGTGACCATAGGACCTAAGAGTGACGAACAGAAAAGTCAGGGATTTGACAATAATTTTCATCAAGCGTTGGGGTGAAATTATCCAGGCTAAATGAAATTTAAAAGAAAGATAAAATGAAAGAAGTAGGTGAGTTTTGATTAAGTCGTGCTTCGTGCTATGCAACCTACTGATTTCAAACACTTAATTAAATACGCCCAGAAAAGATTGCATGTAAAGCAACGTTTCCCAATCTCAGCATAATCGCCATTCTTTACTGTGGGGTAGTGTCCTGTGCACTTAGGGTGTTTATAGCAGCCCTGACCTCTACCCACTAGATGACAGTAGCTCTTTCCTGCACTTCCCATCAGTTGCGACAACCAAAAAACGTCGGCTGGGGGTGGGGGGGGGGAG